>PVKV010017868.1:0-13505 GCA_004027835.1 Alouatta palliata
TTTTTTTTTTTTTTTTTTTTTTTTTTTTTTTTTTTTTTTTTTTTTTTTTTTTTTTTTTTTTTTTTTTTTTTTTTTTTTTTTTTTTTTTTTTTTTTTTTTTTTTTTTTTTTTTTTTTTTTTTTTTTTAACTTTAAGTTCCAGGATACAAGTGAAGAGCATGCAGGTTTTTTACATAGGTATATGTCTGCCATGGCAGTATGCTGCACCTATTGACCCATCTTCTAAATTCCCTCCCTTCTCTCCTCAGCCTCTAACAGGCAATGGTGTGTGATGTTTCCCCCCCGGTTGGTGTCCATTTGTTCTCATTTTTCAACTTCCATTTATGAGTGAAAATCTGACAAAGGTCTCATATCCAGAATTTACAATGACCTTAAACAAATTTACAAGCAAAAAACAACCTCATCAAAAAGTGGGTGAAGGATATGAACAAACACTTCTCAAAAGAAGACATTTGTGTGGCCAACAAAAGTATGTACAAAATCTCAGCATCACTGATCATTAGAGAAATACAAATCAAAATCACAAGGAGATACCATCGCATGCCAGTCAGAATGGCAATTATTAAGAAGTCAGGAAACAGTAGACGCTGGTGAGGCTGTGGAGAAATCAGAATGCTTTTCCATTGTTGATGGGAATGTAAATTGGTTCAACTATTGTGGAACACAATATGGAAATTTCTCAAGGATTTAGAACCAGAAATACCATTTAACCCAGCAATCCCATTACTGGGTATATTCCCAAAGGAATATAAATTATTCTAATATAAAGACACATGCACACATATGTTTATTGCAGCACTATTTACAATAGCAAGGTCTAGGAACCAAGCCAAATGTCCATCAACGATAGACTGGATAGAGAAAGTGTGGTACACATACACCATGGAATTCTATGCAGCTATTAAAAGGAATGAGATAATGTTCTTTGCAGGGACCTCAATGAAGCTGGAAGCCATCATTCTCAGCAAACTAACACAGGAAAAGAAAGCCAGATCTTATACAAGATCATCAAGTTTGTACCTCTATGAGTCTGCAAGAAGCACAGCGTTACTGGGCTTGGGGTGCCCTCTAAAATACAAACAGCTTAGATCACAACACCAAAGTCATTTCAAATAATTGGAAAGCCTTCCAAAGAAGGATGGTTACAAATAAGCCCAGACAGTGATGTCTACGGTAACTACCTAACTCTTCAATGCCCAGACACCAACAAATATAAAATGGAGATACAAAAAATAAAAAGCAAGAAACTAAATTATATAACCAGTGAAAATCAATTACCTTCACTATGAGGAAGACAGGAAGGAAAGACTACAAAACACAGAACAAATAACAGAATGGCAGGAGTAAGTTCTTACTTATCCATAACAACCTCGAATGTAAGTGGACTAAAAAATCCAAAGACACAGATTAGCTGAATGGATAAAAAAGCAAAATATCAGCTGTCTACAAGAAACATAATTCACCCATAAAGACACACGTAGACTAAAAATAAAAAGATTAATAAAGCTATTCCATGTGAATGGAAACCAGAAAAGAGCAGGAGTTGTTGTATTTATATCAGATAAAATACATTTCAAGACCAAAACTACAAGAAGAGACAAATAAGTCACTACATAATGATAAAAGGGTCATTTCAACAACAGAATATAACAATTTTGACTACATATGCACCCAATACTGGAGCATGCAGATATATAAAGAAAATATTATTAGAACAAAATATAGAGTTAGATCCCAATACAATCATAGCTGGAGAATTTTACATCTCACTGTAAGCATTGAACAGATCTTTCAAACAGAAAATTAACAAAGAAACATTAGACTTAATCTACACTATAGACCAAAAGAATTTATAGACATATACAGAACATTTCATCCAACAGTTGCAGAGTATACATTCTTTTTCTCAGTGCATGGGTCATTCTCTTTATAAATACATCTGTTAAGAATATAATAGAAAATATTAAATACAATATTTTATAAAATAAAAAATTATAGTTAAATGTTTACATTACTTTTTCTAGCAAAAAATGTTAACACATTCTAAATTGTTCATTTTATTTAGAGATGGGCACAATTTTTTATTAACTGTATTTGTTTTATAATTGTTTCGTGGGTGGAATTATTGAAACATTGCCAGGCCAGCCACTATTTTAAAATGTGCAATAGCTGGCACATTTGGAAAATTTATAGATGTAGAAAAGTACTTTAGATACAGAGTTAAATTTCAAAGAAACAGACATATGAAAGAAATTATTATAACTATATGGGTGTATATTTGTTGTTTTTAAAGCTTTTATCAAATTTTCTCATAAAATGTTTAATTATATGAGAAAAACACTTAATAAGTAATTACACATAAAAATATTGCTTTGTAAATAGTTCGACATGTAGAATATAGTTTTTCTTGTAGATATTACATTATAAATTTTCATAGGCTACAATATGGACACATCTATTAATATATTGATATTTTTCTTTTCTTTTCTCATATTGATACTCTTATAATCCTGACACAGCACTTTCATAAAAGGAAGCCATTCTTAAAGTAATAACTGAGTTCTACATAAACACATTAATTAAGTAAATTCATCAAAAGTTTTATAAAAAATATGCTGAAATAACTAAGATCAGAGCAAAACTGAAGTAACTAGAGACATGAAAAACACTTAAAAAAGTCAGTGAAACCAGGAGCTGGATTTTTGAAAAGATTAACAAAATAGATAGACTGCTAGCTAGACTAATAAAGGAGAAAAGAAAGAAAAATCAAATAGACACATTAAAAACTGATAAAGGCGAATTCACCACTTATCCCAGAGAAATACAAAAAACCATCATGTAATACTGTAAACAATTCTATGCAAATAAACTGGAAAATCTAGAAGAAATAGCTAAATTCCTGAGCACATACACTTTCCCAAGACTAAACTAGAAAGAAGTTAAATCTCTGAATAGACTAATAACAGGTTCTGAATTGAGGCAGTAATTAATAGTCTAACAACTAATAAAAGCCCAGGACCAGATGGATTCTACCAGAAGTACAACGAGAGGCTGTTACCATTCCTTCTGAAACTATTCCAAACAATAAAAAAGAGGGACTCCTCCCTAACTCATTTTATGAGGCCAGCATCATCCTAATACCAAAACCTGGCAGAGACAAGACAACAACAAAAAATTTCAGGCCAATATACCTGATGAACGTTGATGTGAAAATCCTCAATAAAATACTGGCAAATCAGATCCAGCAGCACATAAAAAACTTTTCCACCACAGTCATGTCAGCTTCTACCCTGGGATGCAAGGCTGGTTCAACATATGCAAATCAACAAATATAATGCATCACATAAACAGAACCAATGACAGAAAACACATGATTATCTCAATAATGCAGAGAAGGCCTTCAATAAAATTCAACACCACTTCATGCTACAAACACTCAATAAACTAAGTATTGATGGAACATATCTCAAAATAATAAGAGCTATTTATGACAGACACACAGCCAATATCATACTGAATGGGCAAATCTGGAAGCGTTCCCTTTGAAATGTGGCACAAGACAAGGATGCCTTCTCTCGCCACTCCTATTCAACATATTATTGTAAGTTCTTGCCAAGGAAAGTAGGCAAGAGAAAGAAATAAAGCAAAATCAAATAGGAAGAAACAAAGTCCAATTGTCTCTGTTTGCAGATGACATGATTGTATATTTAGAAAACCCCATTGTCTCAGCCCAAAAACTCCTTAAGCTGATAAGCAGCTTCAGCAAAGTCTCAGGATACAAAATCAATGTGCAAAAATCACAAGCATTTCCATACACCAATAATAGAGAGGCAAATCATGAGTGAAATTTCATTCACAATTGCTACAAAGAGAATAAAATACCTAGGAATATAACTTACAAGGATGTGAAGGACCTCTTCAATGAGAACTACAAACTACTGCTGAGGGAAATAAGAGAAGACAAAAACAAATTGAAAAATCTTTCATACTCATGGTTAGGAAGAATCAATGTCATTAAAATGGCCATACGGCCCAAAACAATTTATAGATTCAATGCTATTCCCACCAAGCCACCATTGACTTTCTACACAGAATTAGAAAGAAACTAGTTTAAATTTCCTATGGAACCAAAAAGGAGGCTGTATAGCCAACACAATCCTAAGCAAAAGGAACAAAGCTGGAGGCACCATGATATCTGACTTCAAACTATACTACAAGTCTACAGTAACCAAAACAGCGTGGTACTGGTACCAAAACAGATACATAGACCAATGGAAAATAATAGAGGCCTCAGAAACAACACTACAGATCTACAAACATCTGATCTTTGACAAACCTACCAAAAATAAGCAATGGGGAAAGGATTTCCTATTTAATAAATGGCGTTGGGAAAATTAGCAGCCATGTACAGAAAACTGAAACCAGACCCCTTCCTTACATCTGATACAAAAATTAATTCAAGATGGATTAAAGATATAAACATAAGACCTAAAACCATAAAATCTAGAAGAAAACCTAGGCAATACCATTCAGAACATAGGCATAGGCAAAGACTTCATGAGTAAAACACCAAAAGCAATTACAACTAAAGCCAAAACAGACAAATGGGATCTAATTGAACTAAAGAGCTTCTGCACAGCAAAAGAAACTACCATCAGAGTGAACAGGCAACCTATGGAATGGAGGAAAATTTTTGCAATCTCTCCATCTGACAAAGGGCTAATATCCCGAATCTACAATTAACTTAAATTTACAATAAAGAAACAAATAACCCTATCAAAATGTGGGCAAAGGATATGAACAGACATTTCTCAAAAGAAGACATTTATGTGGCCAAGAAACATATGAATAAAAGCTTATCGTCACTGGTTGTTAGAGAAATGGAAATCAAAACCACAATGAGATACCATCTCATGCCAGTTACAACGGTGATCATTAAAAATCAGGAAATAATAGATGCTGGAGAGGATGTGAACAAATAGAAATACTTTTACACTGTTGGTGGGAATGTAAATTAGTTCAACCATAGTGGAAGACAGGGTGGTGATTCCTCAAGGATTAAGAACTAGAAATGTTTTACCCAGCAATCTCATTATTGGGTATATACCCAATAGATTATAAATTATTCTGCTATAAAGACACATGTGCACGTATGTTTATTGTAGCAATATTCACAATAGCAAAGATTTGGAACTAACAAAAATGCCTATCAATGTTAAACTGGATAAAGAAAATATGGCACATATACACCATGGAATACTATGCAGCCATAAAAAAGAAGTAGTTCATGTCCTTGCAGAGACATGAACAAAGCTGCAAACCATCATTCTCAGCAAACTAACACAAGACCAGAAAACTAAACACTACATGTTCTCATTCACAACTTGGAGTTGAACAATGGGAACACATGGACACAGGGAGAGGAATATCACACGCTGGGGTCTGTTGGGCAGTCGGGGAATAGGGGAGGGATAGCATTAGGAGAAATACCTAATGTAGATGACAGGTTGATGGGTGCAGCAAACTATCCTAGCACATGTATACCTATGTAACAAACCTGCATATTGTGCACATGCATCCCAGTACTTCAAGTATAACAAATAAATAAATAAAATAAATAAATAAATGTTAAGAAAGAACTGAGAAAATTATCTAAATGTAGAAAATATCAAATTTCTAATTTCCAATAAAATTTAGAAATTTGCAAAATAAAATGGAACTCTGCAGTATTACTTTTTAAGTCAATGAGATTGAAAATATTACCTTTTGAAAATAACCATAAGCACTGACCAATATGCAACAGTTCTTTTTAAGTGATAGTGTCACTATCAAAAATAAATTATTGTATTGATTATATTACTATAGTAACGGAAACATATTAATTCACACTAACTTAGGCAGAAACACCAGTAATATTGTAAATTTAGGGACTGTAGCAATAATATATAAGAGTAACAGTTTTCAAAGTGCTATGCTGCCAAATTAAATCTTGAATGGAAATCGATGTTTCATTTGATTCTGTAATAATTGATTTTGTCACGAGCTTGCTGCTCACTCTAGACTGTTGTGAATTATTGTCCAGCTGTTGATGGCAGATAAAGAAGTTGCAAATTGAGCAATAGTTTCAACCTCCTATTCAGGATTATCTGAATGAATGCTGTAGAAATAATAGGAGCTGGCATTTTGAGCCTTATTTATGACCACTATACAATTTTAGCCATTGCAGGCAGCTGTCTATATGATCATATATGAATATCACTAATTAAAAGTTATAAGGTGAGCATGCCACTTTAAAATAAAAAGTATCAGATAGTCTGATACTTTTCTTCTTTGGTATCTAAAAATCTATGTTTTAATTAGTGAAAAATTCTTAAAAATGAATGACTACTTTGTTCACGAACTAATGAAAGAACACTAAGAATTACATGAATATTGTAAATTTTTCCAGAACACTTGTGAGTGTAACCTGAAATTTTCTGTAAAAATATGCTTGTCTTTTCTGTGATGTGGAGTGAAAGGCAAACCTTGCTAGAGAAGAGGGGCTTAAATTCTGAAATATTTGTACCCAATGTATATTTAGCAGTATAAATTGCAGGCTGGCTTAATCGTTTAAAACACATTTTGAATTATGTTATGGCTTTATGTACTGAGATTATTAGTTTGCTATAAATGTGTATATTTTAATCTTGAATTGGTCATTATTTTGCTGAAATAAAACATCTTTCTGCCTATAGTATTGAATACATATATTTATTTGCAAAACATTAATATTATTTGCAAAAAACATCACTTACAAAGTGAAATAATATAAGGCAAAATAATTAGGAAATAGATCATCTAGTTAGACTACCATTTTCTGACAGCAAAACAATAGATTTTACTTTCTCTTTAAATTTAGTGAGCTCAGGAGAACATAGATTACCTATAAATCATTTAGGCTTTAGGCTATTTTGAATTTGGAGTCACAATGTTCTTTTTATATTATGCAAAGACCATGTGGAGTTGAATAGTGACCTAATGATCATTTCTCCAATTAGGTTTTTGTCTTCAATTTATTGCATTTAGTAAGTTTTCTACTTGTCTCCAACAATTCTAATTCCCTAGATTCTAATTCTTGACAGAAGGCTTAGAAGACAGAAGCAACTTACACTTCTGTCTGTTTATGACACTCATTTGAATGATATATTCATGAGTTGGCAGAGGTGCAGTCATATAGCCTGGCATAGCTGATTATAATGTCTTAGCAAATGAAGAGAGCCCTAGGGCATTAAGAATTCTCAGCCATTAATATTGGTTTTGCCACAAGGCAGTTACATAAACTGACAGTTTGGAAGAGGCTTGACTCCTTGCATACTCATACATTGAGTATTTCTGAAATATCATTAATATTACTAAGTTCTCAGGTACTTGTAGTCTAATATGAAGAGTCAGTCTTCTATTGTGGAAGCAGAATATATAAACAGATAATCTTGGTGTTAATATGACTTCTACCACAAAGCAATTTATCAGATTAAATATTTTTCTTTCAACAAACATGATGAAAATACAGTAAAATGAGTGAGTTTTCCTTCAAAGTGTCAACTATACAATTGACTACAATTTTGCCTATGAAAATATTCTGTAAATATAATACAACAGTAATTAAAGATCACATGAATTATGTTTCCAAATTTTAGTCTTTAGAACTTGTCAACCTAAGTAACCCACAGAAGCTATCTAAAAAAAAAAAAAAATTATTCAAAAATAAATCATTGCAATGTAAATACACATTCCATAGTAACCTATGTACATATTTAGCAGGCCAAAGGAAGACAGGTTTTTAAACAATAAAAATTAGGAGGATTGTATAATTACTTTGAAATAATTATTATTGGGTGCAAAGATTAACAAGAATGATACTAGTTCAAGATTCAACATGAAATTGGAGGGCACATGTTTTTGCAAAAATGCTCTTTGTGAAAGGTTGCAATGGCTTTTGTGCAAGATGGTGTTTCTTGTAGTCATTTGTGATAGCTTTTGTTATCAGTCATACAAGCATGAGAACCCTCTTTCATGGACTTCCCTGGCTCTATTTGTCAGGGTTTTCTTAACATCAGTAACTCCATTTTAATTCTGACAGCTTTCACAAACTATATAAGATTTCTTATAAAAATAATTTGAACTTAGGGATCATTAATATTTTTAATATACATAAATCTTGCTCAAACACTAAATTAAAAAGTTTTTCATTAAACATGTTTTAAAACAAGATGACATCTTATGCAACAGCACATAACAATGCTAAAATTGTTACATTAAGAATACTTTACAATAAGTATATTGTGGATAGTATTTAATACTGGTTACATGTTGAGAAATGTGAAACTAAGAAGTTGCTTAGGTATTCAAAATTAATAAAGATCGTAATTAGTTATATTTTCATTTAAAGATCATATATATTTATTTAAAGATCATAATTATTATTAGTATTTCAGTAACTAGAGTTACCCAGTTAACCACAATTTTCTGAAATATCAGGGGCAATACTGGAATCAAATATTTGAATTAAATTATGTACCTATATTATACTTTAGGTATATTTTTATATCTCACGGGGAAGACAGGTTTTCTACCACCACTTCTTTAGGTTTAGGTCAGAGCTAATTTATTAACATACCACATTGAAGAATAAGGTTTTAAGAAGTGAGTAATCAATCATCCAATAACCTGGCTGCAGCATCTTGCTGCCTGTATATTAAATTCTAAATTCTTGAATTATATTTTAGTTGAATAATTTCATCAATATCATGTCTGAATCTTGCTTTGTGTTTTGAGTTCTCCATGCCCAAAATTGAGCAAAAGCAAGTAGATGAGAAAATACTCTTCATTGTACCGATTATTCTTACTCTAAATAAATGACCACAAATCTTGGGCAAAATCTTTGCAATATCTTGCAATGCCTCCACTTTCTCTAATCTATCATCTCTTCTAATCTCTGAGAATGATCTTTTATGTCTTCTTTACTATCTCAACTCTATTATTACATTTGACTCAGGAGATTGCTTTGTATTTCAATGAGAAAATTTAAGCAAACAAGTGAACTACTTCGTATTCTCAGCAGCAGATCCACTAATCTAACAAAAGCAACACATGCATATTTTACCTGCTCTCTTGCTAGAACTGCTGAACTTCCTGGATGTGCCATGAATCCCACCTACTCTTGACATTGAGGGAAATCGCTCCTATAATGCTTTATTTATATTCCTACTTCATCAGAGTTTCCTTTCTTTTGCCTAATAATCCTTAGTCCATACCATGTAAATAAATTTCCTGGAAACTATACCTAGAGATCCAGATGTTTCCTCATTAGTCTGTGTATAACAAAACTTCTCCAAAATTTTGTACATAACATTTCTGATTTATTTACTTTTTTATTTCTTATTAACTAACTCCAGGATTTTTTTTTTTTCTACCACTTACCACCCCACTGAAGTTTTTGTAACAGGTTTAGGAACAGATTCCCTCTTGGCCTGTTCAATGTCCAATACTTTTACATTAGATTACCTGATCTTCCAGGAGCATCACTGCCTCCTTCCTGAAAAACTTTACTTGCATGGCTTCCTTGCCACAGCAGTGTCCTTATCTACTTCTCTCTGTGGTTCCTTTACAGATCTTCTTTCTCTTTCTGATCTCAAAATCCTGGTTCCACAAATCATTTTTAAAAAATTTACTGTAAATTAACCATTTATAATTGTATACATTTATGAGGTACAAAGCAATGTTATGGTTTGGAACTGCAATGTGAAATGATTAAATCAAACACTGTTTAGAATAGTCAGGTAATGGAGTCAACCTAAGTGACTCCCGAATCTCAATGTGTAGTCCCTCACCTTTCTTTTTCTACATTAGATTTGTAATGATTTTTTTTTACTTAATAAATCTCTAAGTTCAATTAGTTTAAATGCCACCATAAATATTCAACAGCTTTATTGAGACATACTTGATATACCATATTATTTACCAATTTTAATTATACAAATGAAGATTATTTTTATATTCACAGAATGTGTAACCATCACATCAGTTTTAGAAAACTTTCATCTCCCTGAAAACAAACTCTTGAACCACCAGTAACCATTCCTTATCTCTTACTAGTCCCCTAAGTTCTAGGCAACAATTTATGTTTATTATTGTGCCTCACAACAGCTGAATTTATAACATTGATGGCAATAGCTAGCCTCTCTCAAATACAGAACAGAGTATAGGAAGGGCAAGAGAAGGTCCAGGGGAAACAGGACAGGAGACATCATAGCCTGTTCATGAAATGAGGTATTGAGCTGGTCAATTAAGGTAACATGCTAAACTGAAAGTATCAATCCAGTCTTCATTTGCTTATTGTAACAGTGCAAGCAAGGATCAAATGAGGGAGGCACCAAATCCCAGTGTTACATATATTTTGTTTTTCCAATGAAATTGCACTGTGTGAAGATATGGTAGATTCAGCACAAACATGGAAAATTTGTTTACTGTGAAAAAGTTCTGAACAGAAGGCCTTTTAATGGACCTGGGTGGCAGAGAGAGAGAGAAGGAGAGAGACAGAGCGGGGGGGGGGAGAGAGAGAAGAAAGGGCTAGGAGTAGAAAAATGCTAAGTAAAGAGGGAGAAAATTACAAGACTCTGTTAAAGGCTTTTTGGCAAAGGCACCTGGGAAGTGCTTTAGCAAAGGCCTTAGGTATGCAGGCCTCTGATGGTGCCTGGGTTCACAAGGCAAGTATGTGTCTGAGCATGGTTTGCTAAGGTAGGGAGTACCTGAGCCCTTGACTGCAAATCTTTCCAGTAAACATATACATATACCCAAACACCAAGTTTGGTGTGGTGAAATCAGCTTCTACCAATGAGGCCAGATAGGCAAAACCTTTCCATTATATGATGAAGCCTGATAAACCACACATAAAATTTTACCCTGAAGCAAGACTTCTCGGCCAGCTGATTGATCTTTTTTGTACCCATTCTCTGTAGTTAATTTTCCCAAAAGCAACCAGGCAGACTTTTTTAATTATTATTATTTACTTATCATTATTATTTTTTGAGATGGAGTCTCTCTCTGTTGCTCAGGCTGGAGTGTAGTGGCACAATCTCAGCTAACTGCAATGTCAGCCTTCTAGGTTCAAGCAATTCTGCCTCCACCTCCTGAGTCACTGGGTTTACAGTGCAGGCCACTATGACCAGTCAATAATTTTTAAATGTTATTATATCATAACACAAATTTCTTACTGTATATACAGGTTCTACATAATAAAGTCCTTGACTATGTCCCTGACTTCATAACCCCACTCTAGCCACAATGGTCTTTATCCTACAAGCAGGCAAATCTCATATCTATTTAAGCATGTTTATATCTTTCTGCTAAGAAAAATATTCTCTCATAGTTTTCTTCATAATTCATGTCTTTGCTCAAATATTATCAAAGCAGTATTTTATGACTACATAAAATAGTCCATCCATTTCCTATTTTTATTGCTTTAGTTTTATTCTTTAAAAACATAATCTGGTATAATATTATATATTAATTTTCTAACAGTTTTTTGTCTGTTTCATAAGAATACTGATTTCATGAAGACTAAAACTTTGCTGAATACTCATTGACTAAAACAGTACCTTATACGTAGCCTATGGTTAATAAATATTAGCTAGCTAAATAAACAAATTGAGAAATATAGGTTCAGTTATGTTATTCTATTTCTTAAAGTTGGGAAATTAATGAATAAGTTTGCCCTCAAAATTTTAAATAAGAACAAAACAATAACTAGAAAGGAACTTAGTGAAACTATATGGTGGAATAGATATTTAAGACTCTCCTAAGATTGAAACCTACACCATTTCTTTGATTAATATGCTTATGCTATTAACATAATGTATTCCAAAAATACAAGTTTTCACCAAAAAAATCACCATCCTAGGCCAGTTATATTAAGCTGGACACCTTTAGTATTATCTCTTCTCTAGGCTCTTGGGTACAGTTTGTACTTTCAGAAACGATCTTTATTTTAGTCCTTCCAAATGTAATTGCAGGCCCTACAATCACTGTCACTCTTGCTTCCATGGTAAGGATACGCACAAGTAGACGTGACAATGACAGCATGGTTAAGCCATACACTGTTTACTCCAGTTAGAAAGGAAAATCACCTTATGTCATACTTAACCCCTCCTTAAAGATATTATTAACTCATACCTCTTATTATCAGTAAAAATTTCCTCAAATTTAATCCATTACTTTATTGATCTTTAAGGTTTGGCCAATACTTCTCTATGAAAGATCATATAGTAAATACGTTAGCCTTTGTAGGTCACATAGTTTGCGTTGGTATTATTCCACTTTGACACAGCAGTGAGCAAAACACCGTGGATAACTTGTAACTGAATGACCATATCTGTGTTCCAACAAAACATTACAAAAACAGGTTCCAAGCTCAATGTGTCCTGACAGTTGCAGTTTGCCAACCTCTACTCTTCTTTACCATGGACCTTCATAATGACAGGTAATAATTTGCATCTGACTCCATCTTTTATTTATTTTTTTCTTATCCTTTATGCTCTTCTACATTCTCTACCTGTCACATTACCAGCAAATTATCTTAACTTCTCAAACTCTTCTTTAAAGATCCTAACACCTACCTTTCCCATAAGACACCATTCCCAGCCTTCCTCTTGAGTGAAGGTGTGGAAGTATACCATATGACATATACCTCTGAATAAAGAAATTGGTTTAGATTACATCTTGCTTCACGCTGCTACTTCTAAACTAGTATTTTTCTTTTTTAAAAATGAAGTAATTAATTAGTTAAAATACTGTGAAAAGGAGCCTGTATTGTTCACTTATTCATTCTTGTTGGTCTTTATTATCTACAACACCCCCCGCCCCAGACCATTTACTCTTTTCCATCTAAGGTTTAAGTGGCTTTCACATTGTCTTCTCTACTCCAATGCTATGTGACTTCACTACCAAATTGACAAATCACTCACGACCTTGACTTCTCCGCATACTGATTTCATACCAGGGATCTAGGGATGATTTAACATACGTAAGTTGATAAATGTGATACATCACATGTACAGAATCTGCAACAGAAATCACATAATCATCTCAATAGATGCAAAACAAGCATTTCACAAATCCAGCATCTTCTGTGATTAAAACCTTCAGCAAAATTGGCATACAAGGGACATAACTTAAGGTAATTAAAGTCGTCTATGAGAAACCCACAGCCTACATAACACTGAATGGGGAAAAGATGAAAGCATTCCCTCTTAGACTTGGAACAAGACAAGGATGCCCACTCTCTCCACTTCTATTTAACATAGTACTGGAAGTACTAGCTGGAAAAATCAGACAAAAGAAAGAAATAAAGGGCAACCAAATTGATAATAAGGAAGTCAAACTGTTGCTGTTTGCTGATGATTTGATTGTACACCTAGAAAACCCTAAAGACTCCTCCAAAAAGCTCCTAAAACTGATCAATGAATTCAG
>PVKV010017868.1:13605-46506 GCA_004027835.1 Alouatta palliata
AAAAAAAAAAAAAAAAAAAAAAAAAAAAAAAAAAAAAAAAAAAAAAAAAACTTAGGAATATAAACAACCAAGGAGGTAAAAGACCTCTGCAAGGAAAATTACAAAACACTACTGAAAGAATCAATATTGTGAAGAAGATTGTACCGCCAAAAGCAATCTACAGATTCAATGCAGTTCCCGTGAAAATGCCACCATCATTCTCACAGAACTAGAAAAGACAATCCTAAAATTTATATGGAACCAAAAACAAGACTGAACAGTCAAAGCAAGACTAAACAGAAAGAGCAAATCTGGAGGAATGACATTACCTGACTTCAAACTATGCTATACAGTTATAATCACCAAAACAGCACGTTGCTGGATAAAAATAGGCACACAGATCAATGGAACACAATAGAGAACCCAGAAATAAAGCCAAACACTTACGGCCAACTGATCTTTGACAAAGTAAACAAAATCACAAAGTGGAGAAAAACACCCTAATCAACAAATGGTGCTGGGATAATTGGGAAGCCAGATGAAAAAGAATTAAACTGGATCTTCATCTCTCACTTTATACAAAAATCAACTCAAGATATATGAAGAACTTAAATCTAAAACCTGAAACCGTAAACATTCTAGAAGATAACTTCAGAAAAACCCTTCTAGGCGTTGGCTTAGGCAAAGACTTCATGACCAAGAACCCAAAAGCAAATGCAACAAAAACAATGATAAAAGGTTGGGACTTAATTAAAGTAAAATGTTTCTGCAAAACAAAAGAAACAATAAGCAAAATAAACAGACAATCCATAGAGTGTGAGAAAATCTTCACAATCTGTACATCCAGCAAAGGACCAATATCCAGAATCTACAAGGAATTCAATCAAATTAGCAAGAAAACAAAAAACTCTCATCAGAAAGTGGGCTAAGGGCATTCTCAAAGAAGATATACAAGTGGCCAACAAACATAAGAAAAAATGCTTAACATCACTAACAATCAGAGAAATGCAAATTAAAAACACAATGTGATGCCACCTTACTCCTGCAAGAATAGTCATTATCAAAAAATAAAAGTAAAAATTGGTGAGGATATAGTGAAAAGGCAACACTTTTACATGCTGGTGGGAATGTAAATTAGTACAACCATTATGGAAAACAGTGTGGAGATTCCTTAAAAACTAAATGGTAGAACTGCCATTTGATCCAGTAATCCCACTATTGGGTATCTACCCAGAGGAAAATAAGTTATACAAAAGATATTTTCAGGTGCATTTTTATAGCAGCACAATTCACAATTGCACAATATGGAACCAGCCCAAATGCCACTTATGAGTGGATAAATTGTGCTATGTGTATATAATATATATAAATTCAGCCATGAACTCTTAGTCCCTCTTTCCTCTTCAGCTATCAACCCATAAGAACACACCAAAACCTCTCATCAGCAGAAGCCATTCTAACCCAAATTAGTAATTAAGTACTGTAGCATCCTAAATGTAATTTTTGGTTTTCTGATTTTTTCCAACAATATAAAATGTTTCTGGAATTCATCAATTACAGACTGCAATTTCTTGTGTAAATTTCACTCTGTCAGATAGCCCTGCATTTCCAGATTTACTTTGTAGCCAACATTACAATATTATGCTCACATATTCTCATAGTTGTCTTACCCTTCTGTCTTTTATTGCATGTAACTGGCAAACCTTTCTACTTTATAAGAATTTATTTGTTTTTCTTTACTTATACCTAAGCAGTGCAGGTCTGCTGGAATGAATCACACAGCAACCAAGAGGAAAGTCACTCTAAATTCAAAATTTACTATCTGAATTGAATCCTAAATAGCTCCTGGGAAGCAAAGCATCCTCCATGTGCAATTCAGTTTACTATTCTAACATGCCAATGCCAATTTTAAACCCTGCACACTCATTATTTTTTTATTCTATGCAGAAGTTATAATCTCCTACTTCCAAATTTTTGTTCACATATGCAAACTACTTTTACTGGATTTGCTCTATTTTTTCTTTCTCCTTTAACATTAAAGAACATGTCTCTCATCCAAATTCAATGTCTTCGCTAATCCTTTGAAAGCGACTTCTTCTAGTTATGTCTTTCTTATTGAGATAGAATTTTTTTAAATAATCTAACATTTAGAAAATGTATATCCCTTTGTATTACACCTCAGTTTAACCTGTCTCTTTACTATTTTTTCACATCAAACTTTTGAAAAGTGTTGTACATATAGCTATGATTTATTTTTTATTGTTTGACTCATTGATATCTTTTTTTTATATTAATAAAACTACTGAAATATTTTAGAATATTTCTATTCTATTCACTATTTCTCTACCTTTATTAATATGGTTCACATAAAGTCAAGTTTTTCTTTGGCTTCAGAGTTGGAAGTGGGAGCACAGCCTGACCACTGAAAGCTTTGTATACTCCCTATAGTATTTGGCTTAAAATGGTTTTCTGTTTCAATCAGAAACAAAGCTAACAATGATTCCTTTTGATGTGGTTAAAAAGAGGCCCTTTTTATTTTTTCATCAGACATTAAACTTTACAGGTCATTAAGTCTGAAACTCCTGACCTGGACCTGGAGAAAGACTGTCTAAAAATCAGGTAAAAATAGAGAAGAGGAGACCTAAAAGTTGTAGAAATACAGGCATCTCCTCAGTTGAAAGACTGGATTGTGCTTTATGGGAAGTCTGTTACAAAACTTTTAGTAACGTTAGCAAATAGATCATCCTTTTTTATTTGCATTTGGTTGTGTTCTTGTTACTTAAATCAGATATCCCTAGATATGTTTATTAATTTCTCATTTTCCCATTTTACTTATACTCAAATGTATCACATGCTCCCCATTATTGTAACAAACGACTTCTGCTATGTTTGTCAAAAGCGGCTGTATAGCAAAACCGTGGAGACATTTTGTAAGTGTTTTTTTAGCCTTTCAGCATCATTGGAAAGTACTTAACAGTTTTTCTTCATAATATAACACTGGCAAGTTATTGATACATACTCTAAGCAGCTTTTGTTACAGTGCAATACTACCTCCTGAATTTTTATATATCCCAAAGAAAGTCCCAAAGGAGCTCTCTCGGATGTTGGCTAGTTGACTCAACAGAAGGTTGCCAAGAATGTGTGACCATACATGAATTAATTTAGTATGTGAATAACATGTATAGGTTTCTTTTATTGTGTTAAATTAATTATTTTTTTTTCAGCTTGTATACTTTTTAAATATGGGCACTAATACAAATAATATAAAAACTATACACATATTTTTATCAATCTTTGAACAATTTGAATGAGTTTAGCATTGATGAGTGGATAGCATAGCCTGGGAATGATGTTTTTCAAATTCAAGTTATGGGCTTTAGCAATAATTATAGTAACCTCTTTACATTTATGTCATCATTTTATTGTATGTAGATGTATGTGTTTATACCCATGTATATATTCTGGTAGAGGAACAGAAGCGGTTGTAAAAAACATGGTAAGTGTTAAAATTTAGTAAGTAATATTTACAGAAAACAATTCAGTCTCTATGAATATAATATATTCAATGAAAAATTTTTAAAATATTTCTATAATCAACATTTATGATTGTAAACAATTAAAATGGTAAAAATTTTACAAAAAAATTTATACTGGAGATTTATGTGAATCTTATTTAGTTCCAAAGTATTTTATTGTAAAGTATTATTAAAATTAACAAAAAATTGATCTGTAAAATAGTAATGTGAAACAAGATGATCAGTCATACATTTTCACAACCTCAGCAAAGAACACAAGTGCTGAAGTAAGACTGAATATTTTAATACTGCAAAGGATGTAATATTCTGCCAAAAATTCATACTAAAATTTATGGTGGAACAGGTTTTGTGAAATCATTAAATGCTATTCATTCTGTGTGGTGATGTTGTTTTATTGGATTTATTGTGCATAAAATGATTCCTTATGCTAATGTAAATGGGTAGAAGGCTCTGTCATGGAGTCCTTATGCATATGTTCATGAATATTCCCTTATGTTATGCTTGGGTGTTTTCCAATCTTATCAAAGATTAAAAAATGAACTTTGGGTGAAATTGGAATTGCTACAAAATACTGACTCCATCAGACATGAACATACAAACACACTGAGTAATATGAAAGAAAAATTTGTCAACCTGAAAATACAAACTCACTCACAAAAATAAGAGAACACACAATGAGTGTTTGGCATTACGTAGATAACATTTCATGGGAGCAAGGAAACATAAGTTGGCATTTGACTGATGATGTTTCTAAATTTTTCAACACCTTTATAGTTTGAACATGTATTTTGGTGTGATATTAAATCACAAGATGTAAGAAATATGTTATAACTATTTAGGTAAATAAAGAGGAAGAATATTTGGATTGTTGAAATTGTGAAAAACACTTTAGAACAAAGTTGCAGGGGAGGATCCAAGATGGTAGATTAGACACAACTCCAGGGCACAACACCCAGTTAAAGAGACACAGAAACCCAGAGATTTCCTAGCTCCAACCAAGGTACCAGGTGCATTTCAACGGGTCTGGTCTGAGGGTGAGCAAAGCCCACTCATGGCAGACTGAGGCGGACAGGGGTGCTGCTTCACCCAGAAAGTGCATCTGACCAACAAGTTGGAGGCTCCACATTTGGCACTCAGATCGAGATACAGCACTTCCCTCAAAGCCTCAGCAATACACAAAACAGGAGATCTTTGCCAGTCAAGTGCCTGGAATTACAAGTGCAGAGTTGAATAAGAGTCTGCAGACTGAGCTATTGCCCCCTCCCCCAGCCTGAAGAGAGAGGGAGCTGTAAGCGGGAGCAGCTGGGCAGCCCCTACCCCATGACCAGAGATAGAGAAAGCTGTAAGGAGGAGACTGCCCGGTGTGGCTGGGCGGGTCCCTAACCTCCCCCGCAAACCCCAGAGGGCTGAAGCTCTGACTCTAGTGGGTTGTGTAGCCATTGCCACAGTCTGAGAGGAACGCTGAGTGATCCAGCCCAGTGGAGGAAGGGCACAATCCACCACTAGAGGGGCGGGACTGGGCTACATGTTTTAACAAAAAACACAGGAAGCCTATGTAGCAATGGGACAGCATTCTCGACAAGCCAGCAACACCTACAAGTCAGTGGAAGAGGCAGGCCTAATCTCCCAGCATAAACAAAAAAGACACAGGAAGCTTCCCTAGTAACCTGAAGGAGTCCCTAGAAACTCAGTAGCGACCCCACAGGCAGACAAGCGACCTCATCAAGGAGCTCTCTGACACCACAGCCAGGTAAATCCACAAAGATGGGAAAAAAACAGCATAAAAAAGGTGAAACCACCAAAGACCAGAACACCTCTTCTCCTTCAAGGGATCACAACTCCTCAATGACACAAGATCACAACTTGACTGAGAAGGAGTGCAAAGAATTGACGGAAACAGGATTAAGAAGATGGATAATAACAAACTTCTCAGAGCTAAAGGAACACCTTCTAACTCAATGCAAAGAAACCAAAAACCTTGAAAAAAGGTTAGACGAAATGCTAACTAGAATAACCAGCTTAGAGAAGAACATAACCGACTTGATGGAGTTGAAGAACACAGCATGAGAACTATGTGAAGCAAACACAAATTGCTGAATTGATCAAGCAGAAGATAGGATATCAGAGATTGAAGATCAACTCAATGAAGTAAAAAGAGAAGGCAATAAAAGAGAAAAAATCATGAAAAGAAATGAACAAAGCCTCCAAGAAATATGGGAGTATGTGAAAAACCTAATCTATGCTTGATCGGTGTACCTGAATACAATGGGGAGAATGAATCCAAGCTGGAAAACACTCTCCAGGATATTATCCAGGAGAACTTCCCAAGCCTAGCAAGGCAGTCCAAATTTCAAATTCAAGAAATACAGAGAACTCCACAAAGATATTTCTCAAGAAGAGCAACCCCAAGGCACATAATTGTCAGATTCTTCAGGGTTGAAATGAAGGAAAAAATGCTAAGGGCAGCCAGAGAGAAAGGTCAGGTCACCCACAGAGGGAAGCCAATCATACTCACAGCAGATCTCTCGGCAGAAACTCTGCAAGCCAGAAGAGAGTGGGGGCCAAAGTTCAACATTCTTAAAGAAAAGAACTTTCAACCCAGAATCTCATATCCAACCAAACTAAGCTTCATAAGTGAAGGAGAAATAAAATCTTTTACGAACATGCAATTATTGAGAGATTTTGTCACCACCAGATCTGCCCTACAAGAGCTTCTGAAAGAAACACTAAGCATGGAAAGGAACAAGTACCAGTCACTGCAAAAGCAAACCAGTTAGCAAAGACCAAAAATGCAATGAAGAAAATCAGTCAACTAATGAGAAAGAAAATCAGCCAGTAACAAAATGGTAGGATCAAATTCACACATAACAATATTAACATTGAATGTAAATGGCCTAAATGCCCTAATCAAAAGACACAGACTGGCAAAAAAAAGTTTTGCAATTTACCCATCTGACAAAGGGCTAATAATATCCAGAATCTACAAAGAACTAAACAGATATACAAGAAAAAATCAAACAACCCCACTCAAAAGTGGGCGAAGGATATGAACAGACACTTTTCAAGAGGACATATATGAGGCCAACAAACATATGAAAAAGTGCTCATCATCACTGGTCATTAGAGAAATGCAAATCAAAACTACACTGAGATATCATCTCATGCCAGTTAGAATGGTGATCACTAAAAACTTGGGAGATAACCGATGAAAAAGAGGATGTGGAGAAATAGGAATACTCTTACACAGTTGGTGGGAGTGTAAATTAGTTCAACCATTGTGGAAGACAGTGTGGTGATTTCTCAAGGATCTAGAAATAGAAATTCCATTTGACCCAGCAATCCCACTATTGGATATATACCCAAAGAACTATAAATTGTTCTACTATAAAGACACATGCATATGTGTGTTCATTGCAGCCCTGTGTACAATACCAAAGACTTGGAACCAACCCAAATGCCCATCACTGATAGACCGGACAAAGAAAATCTGGTACATATCCACCATGGAATACTATGCAGCCATAAAAAAAGATGAGTTTGTGTCCTTTGTAGGGACTTGGATGAATCTGGAAACCATCATTCTCAGCAAACTGACCCAAGAACAGAAAGCCAAGCACCGTATGTTCTCACTCATAAGTGGGTGTTAAACAACAAGAATACGTGGACTCAGGGAGAGGAGCATCACACATGGGACAGTTGGAGTAGGTAGGGGAGAGACAATGGGGAGTGGGGAGGGAGGGGAGTGTGGGGAGGGATAACACTGGGAGAAATGCCAGATACAGTATGCACCTAAAGTAAAATAAATAAATTATCGAAAAAATAAAATAAAAGAAGAGCACTTTATAAAGCTCTTGTATGAGAGTAAGACTGTTAGGTTCTTAGTCATGTAAAGATTAACTAAATAGCATAAAACTTAAGGAAATTTAGACTGCCTTGTTGCTTCAGTATTTCAATGCTATTTGGTATTCTTTACATTATTTTATTATATTTAACAAAGTCTTATTATTGTTTATACTTTTCAATAAAATAAAATTTAAGAATATCTTCTATTTCTTATCATTTGCAATGAGCTTACTAAGAATCTTTAAATGTTCAGTTGTAGTATTTTAATAAAGGGAAATATGGTTCATAGAGAAGATACAATTGAATATGTCAAAATTTTGTATATTTTATCCATAAAATGTTACTTTAAAAATCAGATATTTCAACTGAAGAAAAAAAATGTGAGTGTATTAGACAAATAAATTCTGCAGAAAAATAGTAGTAATATGGATTTATAAAACGATACAGTAAACTTTAATATGGTTCATTGAAACTGACCAAAAATAACTTCTGTACATGATATAATTTAATGTTTACCTAATATATACAAGTTGCAAGCATTTCTTTAATATAAAAATATAAAATCTCCTGTATTTTTATAATGCCTTTGTATTGGAATATAATTTAAATATGCCAATATAATAAAATAATATGCTAATCTTCAAATAAATATTTAAGACTTTACCTAATGTATTAGTATAATGTTTTAAAACAGTTTAACCATTACAGTGTTTTTGCATTAAATTATATAGTTAGTTATTCCATAGATTTGCTTGTGTGTCAGTAAAATTAACTATGTTATATATGATGGAAACTTTAATAGTGTTGTAGATTCCTGCACTGTATCTTAGAAATGGCATTAATTATAAAATAGAAGTTCAAAAATGTGTAACAGCTAAAATAAATAGATTTTTTTTTACTATGAATTCTAAGAAATAACTAAAAGATAAGAATGAAGAAGAATTGGCTTGAAGCATAAAACCACATCCCAGCGTGTTTATAGACATGCTGTATACAATGCTTCATGTTTGCCATTTTTCCAAAAGTGGTAGATGTCAATGCAGGAACAGATACATTGGCAGCAAAAAGGAGTGATAGTGCATACTAATGATTGTCTGCTTTCACTCTCAACCTTGGCAGTTCTTCAGAAAATAGAACATTTATTTACCATATGACTTAGCAATTGTATTACTAAATAGTTGCATAAGATGAAAGAAAACATGTCTGCACAAAAGCTTTGACACATGCACAGCAATTTTATTAATGATAGCTCAAAATCGAAAACAATCTAAATGCCCATCAACAAGATATTTGGATACATAATTTGTGCTGTAATCATATACTAAATAAATTTCATCTTAAAAAGGAAATAAATACTAATGTTCACAACATAGAAGAACCCCAGAGGCATCATGTTAGGAGAAAGAAACCATATACAAGTAAGTATTAGTGTGTGATTCTATTTATTCAAAACTCTAAGAATAAAATATATGTCTATAGTGACAAAGAAGATTGTTAGTTGAGTGTAGTTAGAAGCGGAATGAGAGTAGTGAATTCAGCAGTAATAGAACAAAAATTTTTAGATGGATGGAAATATTCTATATGTTGTTTGTGTTACCAATTACATATGCGTAAAACTTTGCAAAACTCATTAAATTGCACACTTAGATGAGAAAATTTTTATTTAATTGGATGAACTGCAAAACAAAGTAGACAAATCTTAGAAATAAATTGTACCTAAAACAGAGTAAGTAAATAGGGTAACAGAACACAGAAAAATGTAATACTAAAAATGTTGAAAAATAAATCAAGGCATAATAGATTCTGAAATTACAAAAGATATCTAAGAGGATTTCTTCATAGACATAACTAAGTTATATACAGTATTTTTAAGTTAAATTATCTCCTCTTGTATTGGCTGACATATAGATTATAGCATATTTGCTTGGTTTGTTAATATTTACATCAAATTTACTCTTGACTAAAAAATTAATGGTGACAAAATGTAACAGACTTTTTTCTTTATAGTATATATCTTTATAGTTGAATGATATTTATGATGAGTTTAGAAATATGGATTGTTTTTTCTTTTGAGAACTTAATTGTGCTATTTTATTATTTTCTATTTTGTATAATTCCTGTTAAGTCATAAATTGCTCCTTCTTAAGTCTTACCACCATTCCTTACCCCAGCTGCTCAATGACTATTTATAAACTTTTTTTTTCTCTGATTTTTAGCAGTTGTGTCTTCAGTTTGTCTCTATTCTGCTTGGTGTTGATAAAACTTCTTAAATGTGTGCTTGGAAGGGTTTAATTCATCATAAAATTATTCATCGTTATTTTTGAATTATGTTTTTGTTACAATCTATCTCCTCTCTTACTGTAACTCCAAATAAATGTATCACAATTATCTAATGTTTCCTATCTTATTTCCTATATTTTAATATTTTTTCACTATTTCTCTGCACTTCAGTCTAAATATTTTTGTATTGAAGAGTGTTCCAGCTTTATAAGTCTCTGTTCTGATGTATCCCTGGAATAAGGTCACTTGATCACAGTATACTAATTTTTTGATGTGCTGTTGGATTTGGTTGGCTAGTAGGTTGTTGAGAATTTTTGAATCTATGTTTATTAGGGATATTAGCCTGTAATTTTCTTTATCTGTTGTGTTCTTAACTAGCTTTGGTATAATATCACCCTCACCAATGTGATACTGGCTTCATAGAATGTGTCACAGATGAATCCCTCCTCTTTCATTTTTCTGAAACATTTTCAGTAGGATTGGCACCAACTCTTCTCTGCACATCTGACAGACTATGAATTTGTGTGGTCCTGGGATTATTTTTGTTGCCAAATTTGGTATGACTGATTTAATTTCACCTTTCACTACTGGTCTTTTCAGGATTTCTACTCTTCCCTGGTTCAATTGTATGTTTTGCCTATTTCCTCTATTGTTTTCCAGTTTGTGTGCATAGAGATGCTCATAATAATCTGATAATTTTTGGTGTTTATGTGGTATCCTGGAAAGATCACCTTTATTATTTTTGATTGTGTTTATTTGAATTTTCATTATTTTTTGCTTGGTTAATCTAGCTAGCAATCTTTCAATTTCAATTATCTTTTAAAGAACCAACTTTTTGACTTTCCATTTCACCGATCCTTTGCATTGATTTTTGGATATGGTTTGGATCTGTTTCTCTGCCCAAATCTCATGTCAAATTGCAATCCCCAGTGTGGGAGGTAGGGCCTGGTGGAAGATGATCGAATCATGGGGCAGTTTCTCATGGTCTAACATCATTCCCATTGGTGTTGTAGTGATAGCGAGTTCTCATAAGATCTGGTTGTTTAAAAATGTGTGGCAACTCCCACCTCTGTCTTCCTTCTTCTTTGGCCATGTGAAGTCTTCACTTTCCCTTTGCCTTCCATCATGGTTGTAAATTTCCTGAGGCCTAGTAATACTGGCCTCCTGGAATACTAGTATATATATAATACAATACTATTCAGCCATAAAAAAGGACAAGATAATGTCTTTTGCAAGAAAATAGATGGAGCTGGAGGCTGTTATTTCTTGCAAACTAACACAGGAATGGAAAACTAAATACCAAATATTCTCACTTATAAGTGGAAGCTAAATGATGAAAACTTATGAACACTATGAAGAGAACAGACACTGTGATCTAGTTGAGGGTGAAAGGTGGGAGGAGGAAGAGGAATAAGAAAGATAACTATTGGGTACTAAGTTTAATACCTGGGTGTGAAATAATTTACACAGCAAACTTCCGTGACATGAGTTTACTTACGTAACAAATCTTCACATGTACCCCGACTCTAAAATAAAAATTTAAAAACTTCTTTTAAGAAAGAATCAATTTATTTTCTTCAACTAGACAGCGTCATTTGATGAAACAAGAGAAAATGCTGGCAATTTCTAAGGCACTAGAAGAGAAAGGGCAATCTAACAGCTGAAGTAGCAGTTAATTTTGTACAATTAAGAGTGTAGAGTTGAGAGAATTGATGTCTAATTATTTTGTGTATTGACATTGGAAGCTTAATTTTTATATTTACCACTCTAGCATAAGACATTTTTGTCAATATAAAGTTACCTTTAGTGTGTTTACTCAAACAGGAAAATCAAGCAGGAACACTATAAGCTGGCTCACTAACTGAAAAGTCTGTATGCTGGGTCAACTTTATGAAAACACTGATACATCAGAAAAAGACACACTTTTTAAATTGGCCTATTTGTCTTGTAGAATATCCTGATCTTAAGGCTGGCTTTATTGATGGTAGGAAGATGGTTGCCAACAGTTAATTGTGGTGACATTCATTCTTCTTCATATCTTGCCACCTGCCTTACTTAGGTGGAATATTAATCAAGATTCCTTCCTGGAAGCCACATTTAATTTCTCCTGATGGCTCATTCAACAAAATAGGCTTAAAATCACCCTTTAACCATCACTTTGGATAGGTGACCAGAGATGTTAAATTGGATTTGGCCTAAATTTCTTCTGTATCTTGAGTCCATACGTAAGAAACTGCATCCTAAGTTTGTATATCAAGAAACTATAACTTAAGAATTTATTATTTTAACAATTAGCTAAGTTTTAATCAATCACAGCAGCCAAGTTTCAGACAACCACAGACTGCCAACTGATAAGATCATGTCGAAATAAGGCAAATGTCAAGCCATAACCAATGAAGATAATTCTGTAAGTCAGGAAGTTATATGTTAGCTAGAGGTCTACCACAATCTTGGTACCAGGTATTATTAAAAAAAAAAAAAAAAAGAAGAAAGACTGTCAAACCTAATTTCTGTGCACGTATAACATGTATTATCAATCTGGCACTGAAATGAACATAAACATGCTTTTGCAAACTGAGTGAATTAGAAACTGTTCATATCTTAAGCATTCTTATAAACAGTCTTAATAAAATAAATAATATCTTTATTGCTGATGAAACACTTTTCTAGAAAAAAATGATGAAACAAAAACAATATATTTCTTGAGTAAAATACTCCAGTGTTATTTCGTTAGGAAAATGTGTTTTAATTACTCAAGGTCCACACACATACACACACATGCACACACACAATTCTTATTGACAGTAACCAAGTAATGGAAAGACAAAGAAAATAATGTACACTTAAAAACATTTCAAGTTTTGGAAATATATAGCTGTAATACTGCTCAATACATACTCTTTTTATAAAATTTCCATCAAAATTGAAATGTTAGGCTTTTAAAATAAGGTAAAGTTTATTTTTAAAGTATCAAGTAAAATAAAAAAAAGATTTAGAAAGAAAATCGGTGAAATTTCAATTATCACCAAGCAAATTATCAGTTGCAAATTGTCAATTTTTCTTTTTCTTCTGCAGTATTGCCTCTTATCTATGTTGTGTGCCTGAAAAAATAAAAATGAATCTTAAACATGCAAGATATTTTTAATTAGTTTATTTACATTTTTCAAAATAGTTTCATATGTGTGCAGCAGGAATTTTTAAAGTTTAAATATGAACACATCTTTCCATAAGAAAAAAAATGTGCTAACATTTTCCTTGATATTTGAAATAATTTAGCCAATTTTGTAATCATATATTTTAGTATTTATTTTAAATGTCACCATGAAAATGTTAATTTTGATATTTTACTTATCCTATGTAATATCATGGGATACATATTTTTAAGTCTAGAATCTGAACAATTCAGGAATAAAATCCATGTGTTTTAATTTTATACTTATAACTACCAAGTTATTTTCAGTGGTAACTGCCAAGTTATTTTTAATCCCAAAATTTAGATATTTTGTAAAATTTTAATGTGAAAACTCTGGTTGTGATAATGGTTTTGGCCTTCAATTTTTTAAAATATTATTTGCGAAGTGTTATGACTTGAAATTTTTAGCAAATAAAAATACCATACAGAGGATTTCATGCTTTTCTACCAAGTCTGACGTCTAATGATAAATATCTGTTTAAAACTTTTGAAAATTTTTTTCGAAGTATTTTACAGACAAATGGAATTTTTTGAAAACCATTATGTTATAAACTGATTCAAGCAAAAATAATCTTCCATATTTTCTTTCAGTTTCCATATACTTTTCAGTTTCCATAATCTCCAATATGATCCTCTTATATTATTTATGCACATTCCATTTATTTTTATTATCATGTCATGGAAGCAATGTTTTGGTTTTTAATTTTCATTTTCTCAGTAAAGTTTCCTTAGATGATTTCTTCAATTCTGAAATTAGAGAAGCTATTTCAAATGTATTATTTGTTAATATCATAAATCCATATTTTTTTCTATTTTTATTTTTTATGTGGATGTTTAGCAATAGTAATTTTTAGATAATATTTTCACCTTTGTTTTGTACTCCAACAAGATGACTCTAATGGACTGAGCTCAGAGTAACATAATGAAGAATGGTAACATTTCTACTTGATAGTGAGAGAGCTAATTTTAATAAGTTCTAAATTAATGATATTAAATTAAAATATTTCCAGTGATTGATTATTTTGAGTTTATCCATATAAATTTGAAACTAGCTTTATGATTATGTAAACATCAATCTGATTTAAAATGTTTCTGTATAGTATTAGATTTACTGGTCAAAAGGTAATTCAACAGTAAGAGGAATCTACCTCAGTATACTGAATCTGAGTGTAATTAATGAAACTAAAAGATAATATGTGAATAAATTATTTTTTTCTACTTTGAAATTAAATGATGATTTACATGGCCTGTCCACTTGGTTGAATAAGTGAACTTCAATTATAGTACAACTTTAGTTTAAATCGTTCTTGGCCTCACAGATGCTCTCATATGGTAGTGTTACTTAATGATTTTTCATAAACAATAATTGATGATATAGCAAAAAACTTAAAAATTTAAGCATTTAATTTAAAAAAGATAATGGGACATCATCAAACCAATGAATAGTATAATTTTATATAAAAAATATTAATTGTTTAGTTTAAATTTTCATTCAAGAGTAGAATTGGAAGACTCAAGAAAGGTAACAGAGTAGGAAGCATAGGAATCTATCTCCCCTCCTAGACAACCACAGTGGTCCAATCTATCTGATAAAACTATTTTGCAACTATAGAGTCTTGCACAGGTTTGGAACTTCCAGAAATAGTCTTGGAAAGGAAAATACAGTTAATTTGGTCAAGTTTAGGTTTTAGTACAAGAGCAGTTAACCATCCCTTATCTTCAGCACCATGACAAGCACCTATATCTCTTTTTCTGTGAGAAGCTCGCATGTAGCTTACAGAAGCCAGGATATATAAAAAGCATGCTGCTCTCAAAATATTAGAGACAGGTGTGCAGATTCCATATTGCTCTTTCCTATCTCAGAAGTGTAGCCAGAAAGTTCTGTGGCCATTTTCGTTGCACCTTACCACATTGTTGCAAGCCTTGGCACCTCTGCCTGATTTTTACCATTTTCTAACAAAACTGAGTCAATTATTAATGTATATAATGCTATTCATATTTGATTCAAAAGCTTGTTAATATATTAAAGTCAATATATTCCAAGTAAAACTTCATAGGCCAGGAAAAATGTTTATTGATTATAAACTTTAAAGTGTCACTTAATCAGAGTTGAAAATTTATGTCTAAAATATCAGGGTGCAATAACTAAACCAAAACACAAATATTCAATGTTATCAATACCATTATATATACGCACACACATGTAGCTATGTGTTTGTGTGTATATATATATATAGCTATAGATATATGTATCAGTGTATTTTTTTATTCTGTATTATCATTACTGCCTAAGGCCTAAAGTGGAGTGTAACTTTGCTTCTTTCTTACATATTAAGAATACTTAAATACCAGAAAGAAAGAAGAAAAAAAAATATAACTGAGAATAATTTAAGTTTAAGTGAACTCTGTAATACATTTTTTGAGAATAGCAAGAATATTTTATTTAAAATAAATTTTATGCAATGGAAATATTTTGAGGTATAATTCAAGCAAATTCTCATTAGTAAAACTCTTGTAGAGTAAGGGCCTCCAATGATCCAGGACAGGAGTTATTCAGTGAACATTTTAATATATGCTAAAAAATACATTATTTTATTTACTTTACAATTCAAATTTGAAGTTGATAACTTGATTATTTTTAACAAAATTAATATATATTTTTAACATTTTGTATATTTTATATATAACATATTTTATATTCTAGTTTCATGACTAAAATATATAGTATATTCATGTTTGATGTACTATATCAGATAAATCTATAACTATACTATATATTGTTAAGATGTATATGTGTATGTGTATCTATATAAATATGTAAAATCTTTAAATACTGTTAATATTTTAGTTTATATGTGAGAAAATTCAGCATTCAAAAATTACAAATGTCATATACCTAATCAGTTCTATAAGCTGATTGGAATCCAAATGATTGAGTTGATATTCACTGGCATATATCAACTAAATGCTTTATTTTCTGCCACAGTTTATTGTCTGTTAATCATTTTGATTTCATTACAAGTATTTCTGGAGCTGCAATAAAATTATAACACCAAAGGTGTCACATCTGCAAATGGCTCATTCATTCATACTGATATGTTAACATCTGCTTGGTGAAATGCATTGGATCTAGAGACAAGATTCCAGAATGGAATTCATTCATATTGAGGTGTTAACATCTGCTTAATGGAACGCATTGCATCTAGAGACAGGACCATATAAATAATTCTTAATGATATTATTTAAAATATTTCATAAAAACTTGCAAAATAGTTATCACTTAAGAAAATACCTTAAAATTTAACAACAGTATCATATGTACCTGTTGTTGACAGTTATTATATTATTTTCCATACTCAAAGAAGACTATTCTTTTAGGAATGCAAATCTTAGCATAGATTTTTACATAAATTTTATTATAAATATTTACATTGTGTTATAGTTGTGTTATGATCTATAGTTCATAGCATATTTTTATTGTTTATTTTGAGGATCACAATGAACTAATCAACATACAAATTTGTGATATAATTGACATTTAATAACCAAAGCTTTATGCTGTACAAATAATAAATTAGAACTTTCATCTGTCCTTTATATTTTCCCTGGTGGAGGACAAACTACAATTCGTATTCATCAAATAAGTCTAAAGTTCAGGACCTTCTCTTTCAATAATATTTACTCATAGTGTTTCTTGCTAAAATAAATATTCACCAGAGAGGAGTGTATCATAATCTTTATTAAATTGATATGTGCACAAGAAGTGTATTAAGCTATCAGAAAAATCAAATGTATTCAATTCAATAGAGACAATAGAATAATATTTCTTTTGTTTCTTTTGCCAAACATTTTCAAAGAACATAAAAGAAGAAACATGAAAAACATCTATTAAACAAATATGGCTTTGTTGAAGCACAACACGGGTATAGCTTTTCTTATGAAATTATTTAACAATACATTTGAGGAGATGGTTTATTTTCTCAATAATGTGCTAGTGTTCTTGTAGCTTTGTATTAGGTAAATGCAAAAATAATTGTTGTTTTTGCCATTTAAAAGCAATGACAAAACCTGCAATTACTTCTGTACCAATCTAATACTTGATAATAGCCATAGCAACTCTGGAAGTTGAGAACTTCTTTGAACTTCTTTTCTGTACCAGGGTAAATTCAACCTATCTTCAAAATCTTGCATGAATCAAGAGCAAATTTGAGGATAGGGCCAGAGTAGAGAGGCATATAGACTGAAAAACTAATAATAGGTAAAGTTAAAAAAAATATTATGTGAAAATAAATGTGTTGCTGGCTCCCTTTCTTCTTTCTAATTAATTCAAATGTAAATATTTTATAATTTAAGTAGGGCTATGTACAGAAAGCAGAAACTGGACCCCTTCGTGATACCTTACACTAAAATTAACTCCACTTGGATTAAAGACTTAAACATAAGACCTAACATGTAAAAATCCTAGAAGAAAATCTAGGCAAAACCATTCAGGACATAGGTATAGGCAAGGACTCCATGATTAAAACTCCAAAAGCATTGGCAACAAAAGCCAAATAGACAAATTGGATCTAATGAAACTCCAGAGCTTCTGCACAGCAAAATAAACAATCATTAGAGTGAACTGACAACCAACAGAATGGGAAAAAAATTTTGCAATCTACCCATCTGAAAAAGGGCTGATATCCAGGATCTACAAATAACTAAAACAAATTTACAAGAAAAAGCAAGCAAATCCATTCAAAAGTGGGCAAAGGATATGAATAGACGCTTTTCAAAAGAAGACATATATAAGGCCAACAAACATATGAAAAAATGTTCATCACTGGTCATTAGAGAAATGCAAATCAAAACTACATTGAGTTAACATCTCAAGCCAGTTAGAATGGCGATCATTAAAAAATGTGGAGACAACTGATGCTGGAGAACATGTGGAGAAATAGGAACACTTTTACACTGTGGATGGGAGTGTAAATTAGTTCAACCATTGTGGAAGACAGTGTGGCTATTCCTCAAGGATCTAGAAATAGAAATTCCATTTGACCCGGCAATCCCATTACTGGCGATATACCCAAAGGATTATAAATCATTCTATTATAAAGACACATGCACATGTATGTTCATAGCAGCACTGTTTACAAGAGCAAAGACCTGGAACCAACCCAAATGTCCATTCATGATAGACTGGACAAGAAAAATGTGGCACATATAACACCATGGAATACTATGCAGCCATAAAAAACGATGAGCTCATGTCCTTTGTAGGGACATGGATGAATCTGGAAACCATCATTTTCAGCAAACTGACACAAAAACAGAAAATCAAACATCACATGTTCTCACTCATAGGAAAGTGTTGAACAATGAAAACACATGGACACAGGGAGGGGAGCATCACACACTGGGGTCTTTTTTGAAGGGGCTAGGTGAGGGACAGCAGGGGTGGGGAGGTTGAGGAGAGATAACATGGGGAGAAATGCCAGATATAGGTGATGGGGGAATGGAGACATAAAACCACGTTGCCATGTATGTACCTATGTAACAATCCTGCATGATCTGCACATATACCCCAAAACCTAAAGTACAATTAAAAAAACAAAAAGAAAACCGAAAAGGAGGATTGAATTTGAAGTAAAGAGGAAAGGGAAAAAGAATTGTCTATGTTTCTACATAATCTAAATCTGTTCACCAGGAAGATAGCCATGAAACATATTTTGAACAAAAGTATTTGTACTTTGTTCATCTTTTTACAGAGTTTTTTCTATGCAGTAATAAATGACTAAATGAAGGAAAGAAGAAATTAACATGTATATGAATGAAGGAAAGACAAAAACAATAGTCCGCCTTATCCAGTTCCACCACTGGCAGTGAGCAAATCCTAATATCATATTGTTCGGTTACCTAATGAAAACTACTAAAATCATCGTTCAGCAGCTAGTATGACAAACATTTTTAAATAATTCAGATTTTTCTGAAATCTTTCCAGCAATCTTCTGCAGGTGCTCTTAATAGAGAAAGTGTGCCCATCTGTGAATGTTTACACACAAAAGCCCTATAAACAGAGCTGTAGATTCAAAAACAGCCCAACTTTCAGCAGGCTCCTATTATGTGAATAAACATATTGAATTAGTTTTACTTACAGTAGTTTATTGCTGTGTGTATTTATCATGAAAAAAACAATGAGACTGATATAGACACAGCTGTCTGTGATTTAGCATTCATGTTATTTGGAACAAGTGATTAGCTATTACATATCTTTTAAAAAAGGATTTTATCAAAGTTATTGACAACCTAATGCTATAAATCTGGCTGATTGACTTTTGTATGGAGTTTTCCTTCATGAAAACCAAAACTGAATGTTATGGTACCTGTGGCTATTTATTTACCGAAAAAATTACTATAATACTGATTAAGACCCAGAGATAAATTTGTACCTTACATAAATTATATACAGAAAACAGAGAATTAAGTCTTTAGAAATATTTCATTTGCATGGTTCTCATCTCTGTTCTCATCTACACTGACGGTTTTAAATTCCCATTTAAGCCATCAGTGTAGATTTTAACCTATGCCAGCACTGAGTCTATTAATTAAATTAACCATCTGAGCTAAATTCAAGTAGGACGTAAGACTTTAATTTAGTTTAATTAATTAGTACATACATTTTTACATCTCTCCAGATAATTTTAATGTTCAGTCAGAATTGAAAAGTCCAGCTCTATATAAAAAATTTGCAAATTGTTTTGAGAGAAATATAAATGCATTATATACCAAACATAAGCATTGTAAGAAAAATAAACAAGGGGATTTCAAATTTAATATAAAGTGTAAGGAAGAACAAAAGCATTCTAGAAGGATATCAAATCAATATATTTTAATCAAAGTATAGATTTTAACAATAAGATAATTTTTATCTAAGGAAGGTAAAATAAGTGTGTTTGAAATCCCAGAGCAAGCCAAGATTAACGGCTTGAGGATGTGAGAGTAATTTTAGAGAAGAAAAAAAGAATTAAAAAACCTATATGGTATTTATAAATTATGTTGCAAATCTAGTCAATAATGACCATAAAATAACATATTCAGTGGTATTGTCCATGTTTCTATTTGCTTCCTAGCCACAATGTTAGCAGAACCGATACCATTTTTAAAGCTCTCAACTGACTTGTCCTGTAGGATCCACAGATCCACTTAAACAACGTGTGTCCTCTAGTCAACGCATAGTCTTATCTCCACCCACACATACTCCTCCACTTCTACATATCTGTTGCTGGATCTGTCCAGCTGTGTAATTCCTCTGACTTCCCATAATAACCTTACTTTTCTCCTTAATACAGTGATAGTATAACAGTGAAACTCCCGGCATTAATGAAAGTGCTATTGCTTGATATGTCTGATTGCTGTTTGTCAGAAATTTCACCTGTGATTCATGAGCCATGCAGGTTTTGTTACTCAAAGTGTGGCCCAGGGAACAGAAACACTGACATCATCTAGGAACTTGCAAGTATTGCAGTATCATAAGTTCTGCTCCTGGGCTCCAGAGTTAGAATCCTTAAAATAGGGTTCTAAGTTCATATTTACGCAAATTATAACTCATGTACTTTGACACAGAATATTTGTGTTGAGTGTTGCTGTAAAACCAAATTTACTGTTATGTTAGGTTATCAAGCTAAGGCATTTTGCTTTGGATACCCTTCTCAAGAAAGTTCACCCCACTTTTCCATTCATTCATGTATTTCAGACATCACTGCTACTATTTACTTGTTCTCCCAACTTAACATTGTGAGTTAGAGCATCAGCTCTTAATGCCAATCCTGCATTTACCTGTCATCATCAGTGCCTGAACAGTAGACCAAATTTAAAGAAACACTGAATCCCCCAAGATCACCCTTAAAGATTTTATATTTAAAAGTTGTGAAGTATAAATATCCATAAGTCTAAGAAAAGTCAAGTCACTCTAAATCCACCATGCTTGACTTGACTTTGTAACATAGTGCTGACTACTCTTCTTCTAAATAATTTTTAGTGTTTTATTTGTATTTTCTTAGTGATTTCTATTTTCATCTCTATACTGTCTTCCTCTCTCCAAATCATGGACTTATATTTCTCTTAACATTTTGCTGCATAATTATAGAACTCTTACATACTAAAGCCTCTGTCAATGTTCTCTTCAATTACATGCCCTAGCTGAAATGTGGCCCACTTCGCTGAACTTTTCTTTCCTTACAGCATTCTTAAGGTGAAGATGGTTATTTTCCAGTATCTCACATACATCAGGGTCATGTGATTGTGTCTGCTTTCTCCTCAATGAAAATATCAGATCACTCCTTCTCTGTCTTCTTAAAACTAACACCACTCCCTTAAGACAGATACAATTTTGGTTGTATCACTATATTTCCATACTGTTATTATCTAATCATTTCTTTAAAATCTCACTTCAATGAAAAGTCCGGAATTTGACCTAATCTTTTTATTTCAATGTCATGACCTACTATCATCTACAATGACTTAAATAGCAGCAAAGACAATCTACACACTATCAAACCCACTTAATTTTCTTTATTTCTGAATTCCAAAAATTGTCCCCAGTAGAATTCCCTCCAGACTCATTCATGTCCTGAATTTGGATATAGGGCTTCTATTTGCATACAGATTATATGTAAAATTGCAGAACTGAATGAAACTCAGATAGCTATCTTGATAAGTCAGTTATCTCACTCAACATGGCTTACAAGGCTGCTATGTACTTGATGCTATAAGAGATAATATGCAAAGTTTTATACCTGAGTCTGTCCAGGTTTAAAAACACTGAACAAGTTTATAAAAATTCTAATCTGTACATTTTACAGCATATACAGCATACACAAATGCAGTCTCTGAAAACAGATAAATCAAGAAAAAAGATAAATAAGTTCATAAAAGTAATTAATAGGTTATGATCACTCCACTCCTCCATCTTTCCACCATGGTCCCAGAGCAGATATTTTGTTTTTTTCTCACAAAAAAGGTATTCTTCAGGGAAAATATGGTTGCAAACTACTGACTGAACTTTATTGCACTGCTTTATTATTAAGCCTGCTGTTTTAATAGTAAGGAAGAGAGTTGGTCTCATATCATTATTCAATTTGAAAGCATGTGCTATTCACAGCAACCATTATCACAGCTTCACAGAAGTGTTAAAATTTTAGTAAGTTCTTTTATTCAAAAGCAATGTACACATGAGAGAAAAGAAAGCCCTTAGTGGTTCTTCTATGCAAAATCCATATCTGAAGTAGAAACTTATTTTAGAGTCACTTAGAAGAGATATGAGCTTAATAAATATTGTCACAACTGATTAATTCTACTTAGAGAACTAATTCATGTTACTAAATTATTGATATAGAAAAGTCTTACTAACTAGTAAAACATTATCTCTGAATTACTGTGTACTGTAATCCCAAATATTATCACTATATCAAAATATATTTTAACTTTCAATTTCCTTATAATATTTCAGTTTCTATTTATTAATGAACTTCAGGACATTTTAAAATTTGAGAATGCTTACGTTAAAATAATATAGAAATATGACACATAACAATCCACACAAACATGCAAAAAATGTGCTAGATAATTTCATTCAAAAGAAACTAAAGATAAAATATAATAGCTTATTTTTCAAAAGAAAAAGTAGAGAATAAATACAGACTAAAATCTACACAATAATATCCCAGGGACTAAAACTATACATGGCAGTGTAGTTTTGACAAGGGCATAGGTATTTACATTATGTTGAAATTCATTTTCTGTTGATAGATTTAAGAAAATTATTATATCAGTTCATAAAACTTCTGTTAAAAAGAGTCAAAAAATGATTTATGCAGAATACTCAGCATCCCCAGAGTACTATTTAGAATCTCTTTTCACATGAATGAATTCTAAGAAATTTTATCTGTCACTATTAATTTAATTACCATTGTGCTTCTAATCAATTTATCCTGGTTAACATAATGTCCTAAAGGAAAATACAATGGAATATATATTTAATGCAATCAGAAAAACCATGAAGTGTCTCAAGTGTGTTTAAAATATAAGAGTACACTGGGTGTGAAAGTCCTTGCGTGTAATCCCAGCTGTCGGGAAGGCTGAGGCAGGAGGTTCCCTGGAGCCCAGTGTTTCAAGACCAGCCTGGGACAGAGTGAGACCGCAGCTCTAAAGTATTGCGTATATAAATAATACATACACATATATATATATATGTATAAATAATTATAATTGAATAGGACATGTATTAGACATATTATCTTTATTTTTATAAATACGTAAATAATATACATGAATATAAATATATATACACACACATACATACATAAAGACATATAAACTCATTTAAAAATATAGGTGATATGACTTAATTAGTGTTTAAGAATATTTTAAGTATTTTAAGACAGCTGAGGCCTAATTACTATAAAAGAGTGAATTTACTTCCAAATATCTAAAATAGAAAGTTATTTATGTTAAAGAAAATTATCTACTTTTTTTGTTTCATCTCTCTCTTTCTGTCATTATTGGCCTAACACACAGAAACTAATGTGAAAGTAAAACTAAATAACAAATTCGTGACTCGGTATGATTGATTTTGTTTTTGGAATAGCCTGTTGTAAAGAAATTGGCCTTGGACATTATAATTTCAATGAAGTAAACATTCCTGATTTATATTATCCCAATATTAAAATGACAATCTATAAGGAAAAAGATGGCCAAGAGGTATATAAAAATTCCTCAACATTTCTGATTGTCAATGAAAGAAATATCAAAACTGCAATGAGATATCCCCTCACCCCAGTTAAAATGTTTGTTATCAAAAAGAAAAAAAAATAACAAATACTGGTAAGGATGCAAAAAATAGGGAAAACACGTTTAAAAACATAATGGTATATTACTTTGCTTGACTATTTAACAGAATATCCACAAACTGGGCATAAATGATAGAAATTTATTTGGTTTCAAAGTTATGAAGGACTGAAGTCCAAGATTAATATGTTGGGATGGCTGGTTCCTTCTGAGGGCTGTGAATGACAGTGAGTTCCATGTCTCATCCCTAGCTTCTGGTGGTTTGCTGGCAAAATCTGGCATTTCTTGAATAGTAGAATCATCACCCAATCTCTGTCTTCATCTTTGCATAATTTTCTCCCTATGTACATCCATGTCCATGTGTTTTTCTTTTTATAAGGACAACAATCACATTGGATTGGGGACACAACCTATTCCAGTGTAACCTTATCCTATATGATTTTATCTACAATGACCTTATTTTCGAATAAAGTTACTTTCTTAGGTGCCAAGGGAGAAGACATCAGTATATGAGTTTTAGGTGGATACAATTCATATCACCTCATAAGAAAATAAATAAACCTGTGAAGCATAATTTGAGGTAAATTTTTTTCATATACATTTATAAAATGAACAAGAATACAGAATAAAAACCCACATAACTCTAAAATATCTTTATTAAAAAGCACAGAAAGTGGGTTAGAAAATTAAGTTTTTGATAGCTTAGAAAGACATCTAAAAAGGATTTAACAAGAGTTGAAAAAAAGGAATGGAAAATGATACCGAAAGCAAATGATATTATCAAGAAATCAGGTGTATTAATACTCATGTCAGATAAAAGAGAATTAAATAAAAATATTTATATTAATAATAGCACAACAAAAATACTTCTCATTGATTAAATATACAAATTACCAAGAATCTACTGTAATGATAAACACATACAATGTAAAATATAGAATTAAATTTATATAAAATTAAAATGGTAGGCAATGGCAAATCCAATATCATGAAATAAAATCTTCAAAATATTATCCTTTCAATAGAAAATAAAATACTTATGTAGTATATTTGAGTAACATAAATTGCAAGTTTGATTAAATCAGTATAATTGAACTTCACCTAACAGTCAGAAAATTAATAACTTTTCTGGAGGCATATTGCTATCTTGCAGAGATGAGTCTTCTAAAAAGAAAAAAAAGAGGATGCATTAGCCATTAAAGCTAAAGAATGAGCTATTTCTACAGGCTCATGATGTTCAAAGTAATCTGGAGATTTAAGATTTTGAGGTGTATCAATTCAGCTGTTACCATACTATATCTCATTCTTTTCCAATCCCTGATCTTGAGAGAGCAGGCTATTTTCACTGGGAGCTTAACCTTTGGAACTTGGCTACACCTGCCATTAAGTCTTGCTCTCCTACGTTCTCTTGGGATCGACAATCATAGATGATATATAAATGAATCATGGCATATATATACCTATGTAACGATCCTGCAGGATGCAGGATGTGCACATGTACCCCACAGCCCAAAGTACAAGAAAAAAAAAAAAGGAAGAAAAGAAAGAGAGAAACAAAATCAGGAATAGGCAGAGGGAGAAAATACAGTCTCAGTGAAGCCCTCAGCCATCCCAGAAGAGGACTCTGGCAGTGAAATTGGTGTTTAGAATTATTCAGATATAGGGCAATTCCTGTATTAATCACAATTGACTCCACGTCAACTAGAGAAGTATGTGTAAACTTGGTTCATGCAGAAACACTCCAGAATTTTTAAAAACGATATTCCTCTTTTGTGGTAGTTGTTTTTAACAAAAGTGATTCAGAATCTATTTTGTGATATCAAAAAAATCTGCTTACATCAGTAAAGCATCCCAAAATTTCAAAGAGATATTAAACACATATTGAGATAAATGAAAGAATTGTCACATTTTATAATAAAGCCATTATAAATTTTGTAATTTAAATAGACAAAGTAACAAAATTAATTATTAATATTTGTAACATTCAGAAAAATTAATGATTTTAGAATATTTTTAAAATAAATCAAATGAAAATTGAGACCATTTCCAACTGTGTCACTTATAAAAGTAATATCAAATTTAGGTTTTCCAGGGAATCCATTTTCACCCATCTCAATCAACACATACACAGCACTAACAGAAAGTTTCCCAAGCACTGGTTTGCTTTTCATTACTCAGCAGAGATCAATTTCATTGCTATTTTAAGTAGTGTTGTTACTTAAATGATAGAAAATGTGTTGGGAAGACTAAATAACTCATGGCACATACTTAGCAAAGGTAAACCTTTACATTGACAATTTTCTGGGAGGAAAAGAGAAAGCAGAAAAATAGAATAACAAGATTACCTTAGCCTTCATATTTTTGTTGCACTAAAATGACTAACTTTTAGTATGTTAAGCACATTTAATTTAAAAGTGCAAAAAATAGTCACATTTTATTGTTTGAAATTTAGATACATTTTATTCACAAACTTTTATTTAAATAAACATAATCATTTCTTAAAATGCAAATTGAGCTCTCATTAAATCCATAAAAATTTTGACAAAGAGTACATATTATTTAAAATATATTCCAGAATATTTATTGTTTCCTAATTATTTTATTTTTATGCAGTGAGATTTTTCTTTAATGTTTAACTTTTTTCTGTTTTTCACAGTTCATAATTTTAAATTTTTTAAATTATTACACAAATTTTAGCTAAGTAATCTAACTTAGACTATCTTTCTAACTATGAAGAAATTATGCTTTTGTCTAAATGGCTAATTTAAAAAATTTATTATTTTATTTCCAGAATGTTCTTTCAAGAGAAGCTAACTCTCCTATCTTTGGTAGTTTATTCTAAGACATTTTATTTTACTGACAATTAGTTTTTAAAATGCCCCCTTTTGATCTGGTTTCCAATATTAGTAAATTTTACAATGCATTTCAGTTTTTTTTATCTCACAGATTTGTCATACTCCTTAATTTTTGTGTCTTATATATAACCTTATTCTTATGTGAGGATATACAAACTTACGTGAGGGTCTGTATGTAGTCCATAGATATTCTGAAACAGTCTCTTCCCCATGTGTTTCTCTAGTTTGTATGATTTTTATCTAAAGGTTATATCATCCATTTATTCCTGTTGCCCTTTTAAAATGACTACAGATAAATTATTAGGGAGTCTGCTTCACTATCCTATTATTTTCTCATCACTTTGGCTTTAGGTACATTAACATTTTTCTTACTCATTTCTTAATTATATTACCCTTTTCCAAGATCCACATCTTTCAGTAAATAATTATTCAGCTTTGTGTAACAAGGCATATTATTAAATATATGTATAACTTATGATAGAGGAATTTTTCACAGAGGAATAAAAAGGCACAAATTAGAATGTTTCTATATAATTTCTATTAGCAAAAGATTATTGCAGATTACAGTGTAGAATATACAGGGATGCTTTTGATAGGATATTACATAGCAATAAAAAAGAAGCAATATATTTTATATGAAAACAGAATCAAATATTAAAAACTTAAATGATTGGGTGTTCACATGCTTGTGTGAGATGTGCCACCCTTGCCCCTGGTTACGACATCAGCACATTACCCATGTGACCTGAAAAAAAAAAGTAAACAGTAAATGCATTTACACCAAATTGTTTTTGATAAAATGTTGTATATAGAGTTATTATCTGTTATGTGTGTGTGTAAAAATATATATGGGCAGTTTATGTGTATATGTGTACAAAGTACAGAGAGACCCACATCAAGAGTAATTGAAAAGATAATACACTAAATGTAAAGGAAAGGATGCTGTCAGTGAGAAGAGATTGTACTAGAGATAAAAATAAATGTCTAAGAGAAAAATGTTAGACAATAATAATACTATGTCATAAGTCCTTGTATTTGTTCAATGCCATGCTTTAGAATATTAATATGATAATAGTTCAAAACTCCAACTCCTTTTGGCTTCGTGAATTATTTTTTAATATTTCATTAATTGTATGGTGATTTCTTACATGTTTCATGAATCCTCCCATGACTTTCTCCCTCTTCATTATTTTCTTATAGACACTATTCTGAATTCAAAAAAAGCCCTCAGTTCTTTTGCTTTTCATTTACTTTTCATTTCAGATATTTGAAAATCACTCACCCACCTGGCCAAAGTGTACCAAATATTGACATAGTCTTGAAAAGCTTGCATCATTTCTTAAAACATAAAATTATTTTTCTATTTCAGAGGGAACACAAAATTGTGTCCTTAGACTTAAAAATTATATACTTTCATGCCAGCATATGTAATTATACTGTATCTACAGCTTATCTGAAGGCGTTTCTTCTTATCAACTCACACTTTCTCTACCATAAAGGAGAACCATTTGTGATAGGAAAATCTTATTCCTTCATAATATAATCCCATTTGGCATAACATTGCAATTTTTATACCAAATTTATCTGCTACTTTTCTTGGTTTTAAAACATATTTTAACTGCATTAAAATTAACATTGCATTCGCTTAATGTATATTACTTATTTTAATGTATATTAATTTATAATGAATATTATATAATATATTTATATGTACATGCATATGAGTATATATAACAACATGATTCATATTAGTTATCAAAGGGTTGTTAGTACTATTATTTTTCTATCAAAATCATTATGTTAGTAAACAGCAAAATTTCCCTTTTAAAAACCATGTATCAGTTTCGTGTTTTATTTCTCAATTTCACCTTTTTAGTCTACCTTAGTTACTGAGGTTAAACTAAAGGTTTTAGTAGATTATATGTATAGTTTTATATTTAAACATAAAATATGCTAAGCTGCTGTAATGTTTATTAGTTATATAATGATTTTCATTATCCAACCAGAATAGGCAATTTATGAAATATACATAATCATCTGGAAAACAGACTGATACAAATAATGCACAATTTATTGATCAACATTGGCTAAATAAAATATATTATAAAACTAAAATTAACAATAGTTTTCATACAGATTTCAGATATAATATTTGAGTATGATGAAAAAGAACAAGTAGTAAAAAGTTGAGCCTCTGATATTAGCCAGTCAGCATTATACTTGGAATTGCCATTTTCTTGTAATAACTGAGAAGCTCTTTACTGCTTTAAATGCCCAGCAAAACCTTATTTTCAAGACATGTTGACATGCACAGGTAGAAGTGATGTAGACCTTGCTCGAATAAGCAAGATTCTCTAAGTGACATATGCAAGTAAAACATATTGGTGTTAGTGTGCCAGGACTTTGCAAGAACAAGCAATTAAGCATCCTCCACTCTTTGCACCTGTAGCAATGCCAGTTCCAAATTCATTAAGCAGGCATCTGTGTCCAGAAAAAGAAGGTCTGTCGATTTTGTATTTGCTAGCACAAAAACCAAAGCTTATTTACACATTGCTCCAGGAAATTAAAGAAGGAAAGATTGTCATTCCAAGTAGTTTGAGTTGCTGGTGTTTTGTTATTGTTGCTGTGGTTATTTTGTTTTTATTAGTATTTATTATCCAGGGTACTTTGTAGATTTAAATGATCTGTAGTTAAAATTGTTATTTCTGTATTTTGAGTTTGATATAAAATTTTCATTAAACATATTGTAATATATTTAAGGTAACTAAATAATAAAATAGTATTATTAGTTGGTTTATTTATGTATTATTTTAGATATTGATAGAATATTCTTGGAACTGTTACTAAAATGACTACCTAGTCATTTTCCAATTCAAGAAAAAAAAAATAAGAACTATGTCTTTAGATATTTTAATCCAGATATACTATAGTTGATACTATTACATGACCAATGTATTTTGATATCATGTTGGTACCTCTTTTCACAGTAGCCTTAATTTATTCTGCCAACCACAGGGTAAGCCAGCCAATGTCAAATACACAGCAGCCAAACAGGATTATCTCTCAATGGTTTTTCTAAAAATAAAACTATTAAAGTTGTGCCCCCAAAAAGATACTACTTCAAAACCAGTGATCAAATTTTGCATCACAGTTGAATGAAAATCAGCTCAGTTTAAGTCAGGTGTAGATAAATACAGAGGACATTGCTCAACTGATATTAAAAACTGTAATACATTTAAAAATAGCTAAAAGGGTATAAATGGGCTGTTTGTAACACAAAGCAAAAATGCTTGGGGGATGGATACCCTATTTTTCATAATGTGAATATTATGCATGCATGTCTGTACAAAAATTTCTTATGCATCTCATAAATATATACAACTATATATCCACAAAAATTAAAAATTAAAAAATGCAAATTTAGAAAATAGTACTAAAATTGATTGATGATGATTATTTCAATAATAGAGTTGAGACAAATAAAAATGTCTAGACAAAGGAAAAATATTCAGCAGTATTTATGTGTTTTCAAATCAAGAATTATGTATGTTGAGGATAAGTCAAGAAAAACAAATTTATATACTCATTACAGTATATTAAGATAAAGTCCAAAAATAAAATACTTCAAAGTCTTAATAAGAAACAAGGACTGATGGATTCAATCACAGTAAAATATAAGTCCAGAAAAATGTGCAAAAAGAGATGTCAATTAAAATTATAAAAGTGGATTTCAGGAGTTAATTGTATGTCTAACAAGTCCATAGAAAACAAGTTTCTTAAGCATAAGTAGTAAAATGTGAGAAAATGTGCAGAATATTACATATCATGTGAACAAGTAATTTCCAAATAAGTCATACATATCAGAAGGACGTCCACTGATAATTTGTTAAAACTAAGAGAAAATGGAGTATTCTTTAGAAAATAGAAAGGTTAAGGCTTGAGAAAAATGAGCACATGGTTCCAAATATATTTTGGATATAGAAGTGATAAATGTAATAAAATAATCACACAAAAATGGTAATTCATATGAGTATAAAATAATGAACATTTAATCAAATATACCATGTAAAATCAAAAGATAAAGGAAATTTAATACTTAAAAGTAACCTTTACTATAGCAAAGCTAATTACCATATCCTTCAAATATGAATCAAAGAATGGGTGAATTTGAAATATTCAATAATAATCACAAATGCTACTCAAGGATGTGTGAATTTATAGCATAATTTTTAGTTGAAACTAAAAGATGAAGTGACAGTAAGAAAAGAGATAGATGTATTTCTTGTCTTGGGGTGTTTTTATATCAATCTGTAATTGGACTTTTTAGCTCAACAACTGTTGAAAAGATTGTGTTCAAAATCTATAGGAGTACTGATTGATAATTATATGTTTATTTATATGTACATTTCATACTCAATCTAAAATGAAGATTTCCATTGAATTAAAAGTGATATGCTTTATTTTAAATTTTCTATTTTATACAAATTAAAATAAAATGACAGTATGAGAAAAGTGAATTTTATTATATTAGAGTCATTTGGGAAGTGACCACATTTTATTTGTATCAGATATATTAAATACCAGCCCAGTGCAAACTTGCTTTGCAAGTGTGCTAAAAAGAATGCTGAATATATTCAAATGTATTAATGACAGTATTTGTAAAGAATCTTTCATAAAATAAATCCCCATTTGAGTATACTTATATTTTTACCAGAGTAGATACAATTAAATTCTTTAAAAGATAGCAATTAGCAAAATATTAGTAATGTAACATAACATCCATTATATTGCTGTAACAATACATACATATCCATATGCACAAACACACTCAAACTATGCATAGGAAGTGGAAGGAGCAGGGGGAGGGGTAGAGGGAAAACCTACATCAAAAAGTACAGTTATTTAAAAAAAGGAAAAAGAAAAGACAATTTCTTATTTTGTCTTTCTGAAAAATAATATAATATCTAGTTAAAAATAAATGCAAAGCTTTAACAATAACTTCAGTAAGTATTGTTTATTTCATTCATTTATTATTATGTGAAGGGGACTGACAGAGGAGAGAGAAAAAGATGTGAAAAGACTGAAAAAAGATGTGTAAAAGATTCTCAACTAAAGAGAATAAAGACACTGTGTGTGTGTGTGTGTGTGTGTGTATATATATATATATTCTCTCTCTATACACACACACACACACACACACACACACACACACACACACAATGAGAATTCCAAAGCATATTACTCAGGGTTCTCTAGAGGAACAGAACTAACAGGACATGTATGTATACAAAAGGGAGTTTATTAAGAAATAGTTACTCACAGGATCACTAGGTAAAGTCCTGTGACAAGGCTGTCTGCAAGTTGAGGAGCAAGGAGGCAAGTGGTAAATCAGTTCAAGCCTCAAAACATCAAAAATAGGGAAGATGACAGTGCAGCCTTCAGTCTGCTGTCACAGGCTCAAAAGCCACTGGCAAACCACCAGTGTAAGTCCAAGAGTCCAAAAGCTGAAGAACTTGAAGTCTGACGTTCAAGGGCAGAAAACATCCAGCACAGCAGAAAGATGAAGGCCAGAAGACCCAGCCAGTCTGCTCTTCCGTCTTCTCCCACCTATTTTATCCTAGCTGCAGTGGCGAATGATTAAGATGATGCCCACCCAGACTGAGGGTGGGTCTGCGTCTCCCAGTCCACTAGCTCAAATGTGAATCCTTTGACAACACCGTCACAAATACACCCAGGAACCATACTTCCCATCATTCAATCCAATCCAATTAAACTCAACATTAACCATGACACAAATTAATGAATGAAAATACAAATAGTGTCATTCACATATTTTGCTTAACATGTTTATGATAATAAGTGAAGAATAAGTAATATCCTGGAGTATATTTTTGGCTAAGTATTTGAAAGTCGTAGATAAAATTTTTACATATATCTATTCTGTATGATTTTTAAAGTTGTTCGAAAATCTTGAATGTTGCAGAATTTTAGCCTCTTTAAAATAAACTCTAAATTTTAATCTGGCAACATGGAAGTTTATAATTGTAGGTTTTTCCCAATTATAAAAATATTTTCCCAATATTTATAAATCATGACCCCAAAAATATTAAGCTTTGAACAACTTCTAATCTCAGAGCAAAGCCTGCGTATGTAAAAATTTGCCATAAATTTTTTTCTGTAACCCAGATTTTCCTCCAAGTGGATCATGTTAAGGGGAATCCAGTGCTTATTAAATATCTTGAAGGGTTTATTCCACCATCTGGGAGTAGAAGGAGAAGTAATCAAAATGTTATAAAGAAGAATGAGAAAAGAACTTGGAGCTAGGGGTGGGGATCAAAAAGTGGTCACAAAATGCACTGGTTAGGGTTCTTCAGAGAAACAGCACCAG
>PVKV010017869.1:0-46409 GCA_004027835.1 Alouatta palliata
TAATGAAAGAGTGACGGCCGGGTGCGGTGGCTCACGCCTGTAATCCCAGCACTTTGGGAGGCCAAGGCGGGTGGATCACGAGGTCAAGAGATCGAGACCATCCTGGTCAACATGGTGAAACCCCATCTCTACTAAAAATACAAAAATTAGCTGGGCATGGTGGCACGTGCCTGTAGTCCCAGCTATTCGGGAGGCTGAGGCAGGAGAATTGCTTGAACCCAGGAGGCGGAGGTTGCGGTGAGCCGAGATCGCGCCATTGCACTCCAGCCTGGGTAACAAGAGCGAAACTCTGTCTCAAAAAAAAAAAAGAAAGAGTGACAAAAGAAAGAGTGACAACAAAGCCTCAGCCAAAACCATGGGCAACTTTGGAGCTAGGAAGTCCCTTTAGAGTTGACCAAGAAGCAGAGACTTTGTAACTCTGCAAATATCAGTCACTGGATGGTGGCGGCCCTAAGAAGACAGGACTTTGGGCAAGGCAGCTCTCCCAACAGCCAAAGGCAGATCTGGGTCATGTACCACAATCCACCATACACCATCTACAAAAAGGAGGGCCTCCTACCTTCAAACATCCTCTTCCTTTCCAATTACATTTTATTCTCTGAAGATTCAACTCTGCTCCTTTTCTGTTTACTAAAATATACTACAAAGGGGCAGCAAGAGGGAGTTTTTTGTGATGGAATTGTTCTAAATCCTGATTTGAATGGTGATTACAAAAATTTAAAACACATATATGTGTTTTAAAACACATATGTTAAAACACATATAACTGGAAAAGTGTACAGCAGTCCCTCAAAAAAATTTCAGTATAATTTCATCATGACAATCCACAGGAAAAAAAAAATTAAACAAAAAATTACCATATGATCCAGCAATTGCATTTCTAGGAGTACACCTAAAATAATGGAAAGCAGGGTCTCAAACAAATACTAGTAATACCCATGTTCACAGCAGTATTATTCAAAATAGACAAAAGATGGAAACAAGCCAAATGCCCTGATAGATGAATGGATAAACAAAACGTAGTATACATACAATGGAATATTATTCACCCTTAAAAAGGAATGAAATTCTGACACATGCTACAATATGGATGAATTCAGAAGACATTATGTAAAGTAAAATAAGCCAGACACAAAAGGGCAAGTATTACATAATTCTACTTATATATCTAGAAAGACTGAATTCATAGAAACAGAAAACACGTTGGTGGTTTCCAAGGGCTAAGGAGAGGGAGAAACAGGAGTTTGTGTTTAATAGGCATGTTTCTGACCCCTAGAAGCAGAAAATAATAAAAGGCATCGAATTTCAGTGGAAAAATGAGTAAGTTCTAGATATGAATAGTGGTGATACTTGCCCAACAATGTGAATGCACTGAGTAACACCACTGAACAGAACACTTAAAAAAACTTGAATTGTAAATCTTATGGTATATACATTTTACTACAATAAAGTTTTTAAAATACATATAATTGTACACCATAAAATGTTAATTTTACTGTATATATTTAATAAAATTTTTAAATAGTAACTTTAAAAAGCCTTATCTTTTAGATATACATACTAAAATAGATAAAATGATATGATGTCTGGCATTTGCTTCAAAATAGTCCAAGAAGTTGGGATGAAAGGTATAGAGTTAAAAAATGCCGTGAACTACAATCAGGTGAAGGTGGATAATGGGTACATGCAGTATAGTTCATTATACTATTCTATATTTGAAAATGCTTGGAATTCTCTATAATAAAAAGTAAATTACTGTTCATTCACATAATGAAATACAGTGCAATCTATGAGAAAAGAATGAAGAAAAGCTTTGTGCAGACACACAAACACTTCCAGATAAATCATTAAGTTTAAAAAAAAGTAAACCACAGAATAAGCTGATGTCTACTGTGCCAGTATTACTATGAGCAAAGGCAACATGTAACAGACAAGGGATGATAATAGAGGCTGCCTCTAGGAAAGGACCCAGGGAAAGGGTATGTGTAAATAGGGAGACTGCCTTTTCAGTATACCCATTTGTACTCTGAGTTTATCTACAGGATAAATGCCTAGAAGCAAAACTGCCAAGTTTAGGGGAATATATATTATGAATGTTGTCAGATATTGTCAAAATGCCCCCCAAAAAAATCCTATCAATTTCTATTAACAATGCAGTAGTATACTTGTTTTCCTATACGTCAACGTTGGATATTACCCATTGTATTGACTTTTACCAGTCTTATAGATAAAATCTATCTCCATGCTCTGATTTGCTTAAAAAAATTAATAACTTGGGGATCTTTCGTTCTATTTTGTATAATGGAAGCTACCTCAATTCATCAAATAAACACAAAACAATTCCAACATGTATATTTATTATCTCATGGGTCTCATGGATCAAAGTATACCTTATACTGACCTTCTGCTCAGGGTCTGATTTATTTTCTCTCTTACCTTATACTGACCCTCTGCTCAGGGTCTGATTTATTTTCTCTCTCTCTCTTTTTTTTTTTGTAAGACAGAGTCTCGCTCTGTCACCCAGACTGGAGTGCGGGGGCCTGAACTTGGCTCACTGCAACCTCCACCTCCCTGGCTGAAGCAATTTTCATGCCGCAGCCTCCCGAATAGCTGGGATCACAGGCACACGCCACCATGCCCGGATGGCTTTTGTATTTTTAGTAGAGATGGGGTTTCACCATGTCGGCCAGGTTGGTCTCGAACTCTTGACCTCAAGTGATCTGCCCGCCTTGGCCTCCCAAGTGCTGGGATTACAGGCATGAGCTACTGCACCCTGTCTGATTTCCTTTCATTTAATAACAGGATGTTTCTTCATTTGTTTATTGGCCACTTATTTATTTCCTTTTCTGGGAACTTCCCATTCCATTTCCTTTTCTCATTTCTGTTAGTTTTCTTTTTACTTAATGACTTCTTACTTAATAACAAAGAGCTCTTTAGACAGTAAAGAAATTAAGTTTACTGCAATGTATTGGGAATATTTTTCCAGCATGATCGCTGACTTTACTTATGAGAACTTTTTAATTTTCAGGTAATCAAATACATAAAACTTTTTCTTAGTCTTTTTGGCTTCATGACTTATCACCATGCTAACATTTTTACTTTTTTCTTCTGGCATATCAGGCAGCATCCTGAACCACAAATGGTTCAGGACAACTCCCACTGTACTGATATATTCATTCATATCTTCTCTTACTCATTTCAGAATTTTTTAATTTTTATATTTAAATATCCGATTTTATCAAAAGATGAGATGGGTAGGATCAATCCAGACTAATTTTGTCCTAAGTTCCAAACGGCTTGCCAACAGTCCCAACATCACGAATTTAAAAGCAAGGCCTGGACACAGCATGGTGGCTCACACCTGCAATCCTAGCACTTTTGGGAGGCCAAGTTGGGCAGATCGCTTGAGCCCAGGAGTTCAAGACTAGCCTGGGCAACACGGCAAAATCCTGTCTCTACAAAAAAATACAAAAATTAGCTGGGTGTGGTGGTAAGTGCCTGCAGTCCCAGCTACTTGGGAAGCTGAGGTGGGAGGATCCATTGAGCCTGGGAGGTCAAGGCTGCAGTGAGCCATGATCGCACTACTGCACTCCAGTTTGTGTGACAGAACGAGACTCTGTCTCAAGATATATAAATAAAATAAAAAGCAAGGCCTTACATGATGACATACTTTACCCATACACACAGTCCTAACCTCATCTGCTATAATTAATTCTCCCTCCTACTCCATTACAGCCACTCTATTCTCTTTATGGCTCCAAAAACACACTAGGCATACTTTCACCTCAGGGTGTTTGCCCTGGCTTCTTCCTCTGGAACACTCTTCCCCAGATATACACCTGGGTTACTCTTTCACTTCCTTCAGTCTCTGCTTAAACATCAGCTTACGAGAGTGACCTTCTCTTATCATCCTATAGGAAAATCCTCCTCCCCAACCCTCACACCCTGATTTATTTTTGTCTATAGCCCTTACCACTCCCCAGCTAGCAGGTTAAAAGCTCCATAACCACAGGGACTTTTATTCACTGTTACATTCTAGCAGGATAACAATGTCTGTCACTCGAATATATGCTGAATGAATGAAGCTGAAATGCCACTTTTACCAAAAACAAAACTCGTACTAAGCATACTGAACAGGAGAAAAATTTTTTACTCCCCGGACTTCTAGTGTTAAATGGAATAGCCATACAGGCAAAGAAAAGGTGGGAGGATTAGGGAGGGGGAGGAGCAGCAGCATGCCTCTTTAAACAAAAGGGTCTGTCAGTTTTAGTTGTCAATGCCAGATATATCAAAAGCACATCTTTTTTTTTTTTTCAATTGAGAGCAGGTACTGTTTATTAACTGACCAGCTTAGCAAAAGCACATCTCGTACTGTATCCCAGGCATATCGAAACCTAATTTTCTTTTTTTTTTTTTGAAATTCAATTTTCAGTTCAACTGCATTAAAAACTCACTTCACCTAAGCAAGCACAGGAAGAGACCTTCCAACTGTCGAGAACCTTCTTAAGTCCATAGGCATTCAGCTATGCCAGAGCATGAAAATAAATGTTTGGCATGCCTTTATACTGAATCTACGTGAACATAGCAGCCATCTTTTTAAAAAAGGAGTCTGTGAAATATCTCTTAAAAGAAACACAAGAAGCCATTTATCCCTTGGGTAGGTGATGGGCAGGAAGAACAAGAGAATTTTTTTTTTTTTTTTTTGAGACGGAGTCTCGCTCTGTCACCCAGGCTGGTTGCAGTGGCACAGTTTCGGCTCACTGCAACCTCTGCCTCCTGGGTTCAAGCGATTCTCCTGCGTAGCTGGGACTACAGGTACTCGCCACCACGGCCGAGTAATTTTTGTATTTTTAGTAGAGACGGGATTTCGCCATGTTGGCCAGGCTCCTCTCCTACTCCTGATCTCAGGTGATCCGCCCACCTCGGCTTCCCAAAGTGCTGGGATTACAGGCTTGAGCCACAGCACCCAGCCAAGAGAGAATTCTCTATATACTTTCGAATACAGAACCATGTCAATATTCTAGTCAATGGTAAAATAAATTAAAACTAGGTGGAGAAGCTAGGTGCGATGGCTCACGCCTGTAATCCCAATACTTTGGGAAGTCGAGGCGGGAGGATCGCTTGAGCCCAAGAGTTCGAGACCTGTCAGTGCAACACAGCGAGACCTCCATCTCCACAATTTTTTTTGTTTTTGGTTTTGGGTTTGCTTTTTTTTTAATTTAGCGGTACGTGGTGGCACGCGAGTGTAGTACCAGCTACTTGGGAGGCTAAGGCAGGACCCCGGAGGTCCAGGCTGCAGCGGGTCGTGATCGCGCGGCTGCATCACAGCCTGGGCGACAGAGCGAGACCCTCACTCAAAAAATTTAAACATAAAAACGAGAGGCCGGGCGTGGTGGTTCACTCATGTAATCCCAACACACTGAGAGGCCAAGGTGGGAGAATCGCTTAAGCTCAGTTCATACCAGCTTGGGCAACATAGACTCCACCGCAAAAAATTAAAAAAAAAAAAACAATAGTAACAAACAACAAGGGAGTGAGGAAGCAACAAAATGGTGCGAATTTACCCGGATGTCAACAGGGGGAGGTGCCCAGCGCTGCTACCCAAGATGCCAAGATGGGCGCCAGGCAGCCAGGAAAAGACCCCAGCCCCACCCGCGCAGGTGTCCGCGAGGCCCCGGGCGCAGCAGTCTCACCCCCGCTATCCGCGGCCTCCGGGTCCTCCTCTGCCTTCCGCTTGAGCTTCTGGGAGGAGGGGCTCACCGGCGCGTCCCCCAGCAGGTACTTATGCTCCTGGCCCCGCAGGTGCTTGAGGTAGCGGTCCTTCAGGGACTGCCACGGGTGCTGCGTGAGCGAGCTCTTCTCCATCGCTTTCCACAAGGCGTTGCCAGTGACAGAGCTGGGCGAGCGGGCATTTTCCTTCACGTAGGTCAGGATGGCCACGTCGTCTGCATGCGTGAAGGCGATCCGCCCAGTGAGCCGCTGCGGCTCCGGCTCCGTGGAGCCCTCGCCCAGGGCCCCGGGCTTTGCTTCCGTGCCCGTGTCCGCCACCGAAGCGGGGCCCAGCCGATAGGCCTCCAGCTCCAATCTCTCGTTCTGCTCCACACAGTCCAGGATGTACTGCGTGGAGATGAAATCACCCGAGGCCTCGGCCAGCGCTTCCCCAGGCTGGGCCAGCAGCACGGCCCCGGGCTCCTGCACTCGGCATAAGGTGCCGCCGCCGTGCAGGATGAGCGTCGACAGCCGGCGCTTGGCCGGGCTGGGCCGCACGTAGAAGGACATAGAGCTGCCGTCCTCCCTCACGAATAGAGTGGAGGAATGGGTGGGCCCGTTGGGGTCTTTGCCCAAATCCATCGCCTCCGCCATGTTTGACGCCGAGCACTAGAAGAGCTGCCCCCTCGCGAGCGCCTGGCACTCTGGGCGCAACTGACTGAGCTGTCACCGCAGATGCTGCGGCCGCGAAGGGCAGTTCTGAGCCTACGCAGCAGCAGCCGCCGCGCGTTGAGAGCGCCCGCCCTCTCTCCCCCGGAAGAGGTGGGGCTTCGCACCCTGACCTGGAAGTTAACGTACTGTCCTCCTTACTTTTGGGTCGGACCCTCCGGGAAGATGGCAGCGGTGCACGGGGCTGAGGTGAAAGTGGATGGCACCGAGCCGAAACTGAGCAAGAAGTAAGTGCCGCTGCGAGTCTTTAAAGCGTTTGCGGTAGGAGAGTCCGGGCTGGAAAGCGCCACGAGGTTCCCAGCGAGGCGGCTGTGCCGGGGCCTTCCTGCCGGCTGTCGTGGGTACGCACATGCCGAGACGTGGTGGCTGCGCGCTGCAGACCACATATCCCGGGATGCCCCGGGCACGCCGGCTCCCCGGTCCCAGCCGGCACCGGCGAGGTCCTCACTGTCATAATCCTAGAGTTAAGAGACTGTGGAGGAGCAGCTAGGACGAGAACTAAGAGGTATCAGGAAAGAAAAGCGAAACATCGTGTTTTTTTTTTTTTTTTTTTTTTTAGAAAAGCGAAACTTAATGCTTACCTTCATTCTCCTTCCTTCTGAGAAATCCATTCTTTGTTGAGCCACTCCGTAAACGAGGAAGTTGGAGAAATGTTAAATACCCTAGCTCTTCAGAAAGACCTTCAAAAATTTCTGACCCTCGCTAAGGTCATTCTGAACGTTATGTATTAAAAGGGATCAGTCCTAAAACTCGTGCATCTACCCATATGAGATATTCAGTGGATCTGTGAGTATTGAGTGTTCAGCGTCTAACTACTGAGACCGTCTTAATTTAGCCTGATATCTTTGTCAACCACTCCCAAATCCTTGGAATGTATAGGATAACACAGATAAGAACTGGCTGTCTTACATTCTCATTAGTGTTCCTCATTTAAACCACAACACACAGGCATTGAGTGTTTTCTCTTTGCTAGGAAGGATGGCACATAATACCGTTCCAGAGGCATATGAGAGGGCTTAATCCCCGTGGCACACACCTGTAAACCCAGCGACACGGGAGGCTGAGGCAGGAAAGTCGCTTGAACCCGGGAGGTGGAGGTTGCAGTGAGCTGAAATCGTGCCACTGCACTCCGGTGTGGGTGACAGAGCCGGATCCTGAGTTTAAAAAAGAGAAAAAGAAAAAAGAAATGATGTTTCCTTTTGTGTCGCTGGCTTTGTGCTTCAAATATTAGAAAAAGTATAAGAGAAATGGTCTAAGTTTATAGTTTGATAGCACCCTAATACATTGTTCTTTATTGGAGTAATATGATGGATTTCCGTAAATGTTTGGAACCTGGCCTTTGGACTGCTAACTTAGAGAAAATTGAATGGAGTTTTTTTGAGACGGAGTTTCGCTTTTGTTGCCCAGGCTGGAGTGCAATGGTGTGATCTCGGCTTACCGCAACCTCCACCTCCTGAGTTAAAGTGATTCTCCTGCCTCAGCCTCCCGAGTAGCTGGGATTGCAGGCATGCGCCACCATTCCCAGCTAATTTTGTATTTTTAGTAGAGATGAGGTTTCTCCATGTTGGTCAGGCTGGTCTCGAAGTCCTGACCTCAGGTGATCCACCCACCTCAGCCTCCCAAAGTGCTGGGATTACAGGCGTGAGCCACGGCCCCTGGCCAAATAGACTGGACTTGAATCTGTTAAGTCAAATTTAGTTGAATGTGGTGGGTCTGCGATATTATACAGTCCTAAAATTTAGTTCATTCTTTCAAACCACCTGTGATAATCAATTACATTAAATTGAATTTTAGGACTGTACATCACAGGTGAAAGCAAGGTTTCCAGTTCAGAGTGTGATTTTTAGGTTTTAACTGAGAAAAGTGGTTAATTCCTCTTTACTGAGGGGTTTGTTTTTTTTTTTTTTGGGCGGCGAGGAAGGCAGAGTCTGTTGCTCCCACTGGAGTGCAGTGGTACGATTTCTGCTCATGGCAACCTCTGCCTCGCAGGTGCAAGCAATTTTGGTGCCTCAGCCTATCAAGTACCTGGGACTACAGGCGGGTGCTACAACACCCAGCTAAATTTTTGTAATTTAGTAGACACAGTGTTTCACCATGTTGCCCAGGCTGGTGTTGAACTCCCAAGCTCAGGTGATCTGCCCTCCTCAGCCTCCCAAAGTGCTAGGATTATAGGCGTGAGCCACCACTCCCTGCTTCACTGACTTTTCTAAGATTAAATACAACTACTAGTTTTTTGACCAGCTTTCCTGTGCCAGGCACAATGCTAGATCTCTACAAGCTTTCTGTCTAATCTCAATAATAACCTTGCTAGAGAAGAGTTACTGTCCATTTTTCAAATTAATAAACTGAGGCCCTGGTAATTGAATGCACTACTAAAGTATGAATTCCTAAAATATAGTCTAGCACTGATCCAGAGCACTGGAGCAGAGATCTGAAATCAAGCTGTGACTTCACAGCCCATGCTCTGTACGCTGACTGCACAGCACTACACTTTGTCTTGTTATCGATGTATATTCCTCTAGTTACCTTGGGCTGAAATAATTTTTTTATGATTACCATTTCCTTCTAATTGTTCTTGGAAATTCCTTGGTCTGAAATCTTTAAAAAGCACCAGCTTGGGCTGGGCATGGTGGCTCACGCTTATAATCCCAGCACTTTGTGAGGCCAAGGCAGGTGGATCACAAGGCCAAGAGATCTAGACCATCCTGGCCAACATGGTGAAATTCTTTATCTACTAAAAATACAAAAATGAGCTGTGCTTGGTGGTGCGTGCCTGTAGTCCCAACCACTCGGGAGGCTAAGGCAGGAGAATCGGTTGAACCTGGGAGGTGGAGGTTGCAGTGAGCTGAGATCCCGCCACTGCTCTCCAGCCTGGCAACACAGTGAAGCTCCATCTTCCCCCCTCCCCCCAAAAAAGTAGATATTGACTGCAAGTTTAAAAACAGTTGTGCTCCCTGTGCAAATGAAATACCCTCCTCAAATTTATTTGAACACGGTAAAGAAGTTGATCTCCGTAATTCTGTTGCCTTTCAGTGTTGATAATGTATGAACATGATGTAGTCAAAGAACCTTCCTGAGATTCTCCTTTCCCCTTGTTCCTAGAGTTCCAGACAAGCCTTCTCTTTGACTCGTGCTTTTGTGTGGCTTGCATTTATTTTTGTCTAGAGTTTGCAATTAACAGTGACAGTTTCCTCTTATTTTATATGCTTCCTATTGCCATCTTGTGGCCAAGTATTTCCTCTCCAAGTGAGAAATCACACTTCAGGGGCTTCAGAAAGTACCTCATATCCTGTTCCCATATTCTAGGGTGTTGTGATCATTTTTACCTATAAGTCATCCATTTGCTTGTTGTTGACTTTTGACCCAGGTATGCATGGTTTTTCCATAGTCAGGACTAAGAACATTGTCAGTTACAGTTGTAGCACAGGGAGCGTTACAGGATTGCTATCAGTTAAGAGAGTCTTAAGTTAAATGGGACTAAAAGGTAGTAGAAGCATGGGCCCCCTCCCCAACCCACAAGAGAGTTGGTTGGATATATATATCCCGTCTGTCCCATCTGACACCACATCTCTGTGTTTCCCACTAGGTGGTGGTGATCATTAGTTCCAGGGTGTTCTGCCATGTTGACGCAAGCTGCTGTAAGGCTTATTAGGGGGTCCCTGCGCAAAACCTCCTGGGCAGAGTGGGGTCACAGGGAACTGCGACTGGGTCAACTTGCTCCTTTGACAGCGCCTTACAAGGACAAGCCATTTTCTGATCAAAGAAGGTTGGTGCCCATTACCTTCTTCATTGCTCTGGAAGCAAAAATTCTTTCCTTACTTGGTTCATTATCTGTTAAGACCCTGGCTAAGTCTTTGGGCTTGTTGCTAAGGAAACAAGGGGCCCTACTACCAAAACCAATAGTCCTTTCTCATTTTCTCTTTAATAAATTAGAATCATCTCTCCTAAGAGTCTTGAGATGACATGTGGATCTCATTCTAGAACAAAACCCTTGTTTGAATAAACAATTTCTAATGCCAGTTATTTCCCTTTTCTGTCTTTCTTGGGTTCTGTTTGCTCTTGAGATTAATTTGGTTTCTAATCTTAGAGCTATCTCTAGGACCTTTTTGGATTATCCTCAAGATTGACTTGATTTAAGAGAAGCACCTGGTTGAGTGGAAAACAGATTTATCTTAATTCTAGAAGAGCTAGACAGTCCACTGACTGAATTACAGCGTGATAGTACCAGCACAGTGTTTTGGAAAGGTTGTCTTTACAAATGTTGTAAGACATTGTATGTAGAAAAGTTGTCAACTTTGAAACAGTCAGCATCTGTTTTTCATGTTTAAAAGATGAAAGATTCAAAACCTCAATTCATTTTGTAAAGTTATTCTAAATTCATATTGAAAATGAAGAATGTGCTCTGAAGCCAGAAAGTATGCGAGCATGACTTGAGATCTTTTGTTGTGGTTCACTGTTGGAGAATAATTGATTATGTTCAGTGGTTTGAAAGAATGATCCATAAGTTCTCTTAGAATAGTAAAGGTATCCCTCCCTACACCAATATGTTTTGGTTCTTGGTTCACATAGCAAATTCAGACCATAAGAGATATGAACATATCATAAAGAGCAGCTCAAAGTTGTCCTCATCACTTTGTTTTTTGAGGTTCAAGTGGTAAGTATCAAGAATTTGGATAGCAAGTGAGTTAGCCAGAAATGTATTCAATTGGTATGGTTTCTATACGAGGTGCAGAGAGTGACGGGTTAAGATAGTGAGAGATACCTAGAATAGCTCACATTTGATTAACTAAATGCCAGGGTCAGGGACATCCCTTTATACAAACATTATCTCAATACATACCACAACAACTGGTGGGTGTTGTCTATTATTATTTTCATTTTACAGGTGAGAAGTTAATTCAGTTGTCCAAGTCACATAATTGACAAGTGTGTTGGAATTTAGTCCCATTCAGCCTGACTACAAAGATGGTATATTATCCCCTGTGCTACGCTGCTTTGCACGCTGTTCTACTTTGTTGTCTCAGTCAGGCTCCAGTGGGCAAAGTGAGACTAATGCTGACAGCCATTCTTGAAGAGACTATTGGTGGGGGAGCTCTCCTTCAGTGCTAAAAAGCCAGCTCACTCACTCTTCAGGGAGGAATAGAGAGGAGGTAGCAGACAGCTAGAGATGTTGCCTTGTCATGTTAGATCTGGCACTATAGGGGTCAGGTGCAGTGGCTCACACCTGTAATCCTAGCACTGTGGAAGGCCAAGGTGGGCAGATCACTTGAGGCAAAGAGTTTGAGACCAGCCTGGCCAACATGGTGAAATCCCATCTCTACTGAAAATACAAAAATTAGCTGGGCATGGTGGTGCACACCTGTAACCCCAGCTACTCAGGAGGCTGAAGCACAAGAATCCCTTGAAATCACGGTGGCAGAGGTTGCAGTGGGCCTAGATTGTGCCACTGCACTCCAACCTGAGTGACAGAACAAAACTCTCATTAAAAAAAAAAAAAAAAAAAAAAGATCTGGCACTGTACAAACTTCACGTTCTAGAAGGAATACTAAACAACTAAGATTCAGTCACTGTCCTCAAGGAGCTCCCTAACCTAGTTAGGTCAAGAAAAGCCTATTCTGCTAATTTTCTAAAAAATCTTTTCTCCTATTCAAAACTAATGCATTGGATTTTCTTTGTCCTGGTACATCTTGGCTTTAGTTGAGACCTAAAGCCGGGGACCTGAGACTGGCAAGCAGCACTAAGAGTGATCTTTCACATCTTTGTTCTAAGTTCATTTTTTCCTTTTTGTCTTCCAAATAGTTTAGTGGCAAGAGACCTGAGCTGAGCTGTGAGTGTAGAATTGAGGGGAATAGAACTGAGCAACAGCATTTTCCCCAGGCAATTCGTGTTTTTGATAAGTGGCTAGGGGCAGAACATAGAGGACTCCTCAGGCAGCTAACACATTGAGTGCTTTCATCTTTCCAACAGTGAGCTGAAGAGACGCCTGAAAGCTGAGAAGAAAGTAGCAGAGAAGGAGGCCAAGCAGAAAGAGCTCAGTGAGAAACAGCTAAGCCAAGCCACCGCTGCTGCCACCGACCACACTACTGACAATGGTGTGGGTCCTGAGGAAGAGAGCCTGGACCCAAATGTGAGTTCCCTGGGCCAGCAGCATGGCTGGGCACAGGAAAGCATCTGATGATCAGGTTAATGGCACATTCCTTGGGACTGGACAGAAGAAGGGACAAGTATGCCCAGGGTCACTGCCAGGGATAAGGGAGGGTCTGCCACTCCATCTGGTTAAAAGCACAGACCTGAGTGTTTTTTATGTCAAATGCCAAAAGGCATTTGAGAGGGTTCAGCATTCCCAAGCGAATTAACCTTTCTTAGAATTAGCCTGGCCTTGAGGCCCCAGGCAAAGTGTCTCTAAAGATTGCCTAAGGTTTAGTTTAGACCAGGGGCTGGCAGACTACATTCCACAAGCCAAATCTACTTCTCCATACCCCTACTTTATCCTTCCCATCTTGGTTATTGGTTTCTTTTTTTTTTTTTTTGAGACAGAGTCTCACTCCATCACCAGGCGCCAGGCTGGAGTGCAGTGGCGTGACCTTGGCTCACTGCAACCTCCGCCGCCTGGGTTCAAGCAATTCTCCTGCTTCAGCCTCCCGAGTAGCTGGGACTACAGGCATGCACCACCACGCCCGGCTATTTTTTTTGTATTTTTAGTAGAGACGGGGTTTCACCATGCTGACCAGTATGGTCTCAATCTCTTGACCTCGTGATCCGCCCGCCTCGGCCTCCCAAAGTGCTGGGATTACAGGCGTGAGCCACCGCGCCCGGCCAGTGGTTTTGTTTTTTTTCTGAGACAATGTCTCACTCTGTCACCCAGGCCAGAGGGCAGTGGCATGATCTTGCTCCTTGTAACCTCCACCTCCCCGGTTCAAGCTATTCTGCCTCGGCCTGGGATTAGAGGCGCATGCCACAATGCCCAGCTAATTTTTGTATTTTTCATAGAGACAGGGTTTCTCCATGTTGGCCAGGCTGGTCTTGAACTCGTGGCCTGAAGTGATTTGCCCACCTGGGGCTCCCAAAGTGCTGAGATTACAGGCGTGAGCCACCACGCCCAGCCCCCCTCCTTGGTTTTACAAGTAAAATTATATTGGAATCCAGCCATCCTCATTTGTTGGCAAATTTCTAAGGCTGCTTTTCCGCTGAAGCAGCAGAGTTGCAAAGTTGCATCAGAAAAGCTTTGCTAGTGGGCTGCTGTAGAGTATTCCTTGTTTACATTCTCCAGGCCCCATGCCCTGGGGAAAAGTCTGATGTGTGGCCAGAGGTAGGAGAGTAGTTAGAAGATAAATGACTCAACTCACCATGCAACAAATGCCGTCTACAAAAGTGACAACAAAGCCACCTGTACCAATTAAACGTTTGTGATTTTAGGCAGAGCTCTGATTTTTCTTTTTGTTGACTCTTAGATTTTGGCCTTCATTTCCAGCTGTGGATCTGCCCACCCTGCACATTTTAAGTACAGATCTCACTCCACATTACTAATCCTATAATGCAGAGGGCTTGATTAAAGTAAACAATGTATTAGGGTCACTCTGGGGCAGAGTACTACCCTCTGCTAGATGGGCCACTGGTCTGACCAGATTCAACTTCTCAAGGGCATTTTTTTTTTTTTTTTAAACAGCAATACTACAAAATTCGCAGTCAAGCAATTCATCAGCTGAAGATCACTGGGGAAGACCCATACCCCCACAAGTTCCATGTAGACATCTCACTCACCGACTTCATCCAAGAATATAGTCACCTGCAGCCTGGGGATCACCTGACTGACATCACCTTAAGGGTGGCAGGTAGGAACTCTCCCTGGCAAATCACTGAACTCCCACAACAGGCAGCCACTTTGGTAGCACAAGGGAAGGTCTGGGTTGGTCTTATTCTCAAGGAGCCTGTGTCTGAAGCTACTCTACTAAGGACAGTGCCATTATATCTACTCACAGAAAGAAGTAGAGCCACCCCGAGACATGGACTCCTATTCCAGATGAGGTAGTGCTACAAAGAGAGGGGCTTTCTCTATAAGGATTCCCTTCATCAGCAAGAGTCGGCAGTAGAAGTCTCAGGCTTCTAAGAATTCTAGTCTTTGGCCTAGAATGCTTTGCACTGAGACAGTATTTCTAGAACATTGCTCTTTTAGAGATCTTCTTTTCCCAAAAAAAAAAAAAAAAAATCACATCTTTTCCTTGCCCTCCCTCACCAAATAGTAACAGTTAGTTGTAGAAAACTTAGAATAGTCAAAGAAGCAAGTAGAGAAAGTTCTGATTTACCAGTAATCCCACCACCCAGAGAGAATTCCTGCCAGCACCTAAAACATTTCTTTCTTCCTGTCTGCCCAAAATATTTCTTGTTTAAAGTGCAGTAATTTTACTAAAGTCTTTTTTTTTTTTTTTTTTTTTTTTTTTTTTGACACAGTCTTGCTCTGTCGCCCAGGCTGGAATGCAGTGGTGCCATCTAAGCTCATTGGAACCTCCACTCCCCGGGTTCATGCGATTTTCCTGTCCCAGCCTCCCAGGTAGCTGAGACTACAGGCACACGCCACCACGCCTGGCTAATTTTTGTATTTTTAGTAGAGACAGAGTTTCACTGTGTTAGTCAGGCTGGTCTTGAACTCCTGATCTCAGGTGATCTGCCTCCCAAAGTGCTGGGATTACAGGCACAAGCCACCACCACCATCTTCCAGGCATCTGGTGACTATCTTGAAAGCCAGATCTCCCTGCATGTCTTTAACTGCTTTGAATGGAGATCATTGACTTGAGGGCAAAGGTGGGGATTAGACCTCAAGCTAAAATCAGATTGTACTGCTTTGTGTTCTGCCCTGACAAAAAAAAAAAAAAAAAAAATGCAGGCTGGGTGTGGTGGCTCATTCCTGTAATCCCAGCACTTTGGGAGACTGAGGCAGGTGGACAGGTTCAGCCCAGGCAGGGGTTTGAGACCAGCTTGGCCAACATGGCAAAACACCCTCTCTACTTAAAAAAAAAAAAATTACCTGGACGTGGTGGTGCGCACTTGTAATCCCAGCTCTCACGAGGCTGAGGTAAGAGAGTCACTGGAACTCAGGAGGCAGAGGTGGCAGTGAACCAAGATCACACCACTGCACTCCAGCCTGGGTAACAGAGCAAGACTCTGTCTCAAAAAAAAAAAATCCAGAGGAAGCTTTTTTGACATTGATACTATAAAATGACTTCTGGTTCTGTCAGTCAATATTTTTGCTCCTCTTTTTCTAGGTAGGATTCATGCCAAAAGAGCTTCTGGGGGAAAGCTCATCTTCTATGATCTTCGAGGAGAGGGGGTGAAGTTGCAAGTCATGGCCAATTCCAGGTATCTTGAAATATCCAGTTACAGACCTTTCTTGGTTGGCCTGGAGAACACGACAATAGGCTGATGTGTTCTTATTGGTAGTTGAAATTAGTGTAAGAAGGAGTGGGATATGGTTGGGCAAGGCTAAAAAGAAGTAACATGACCATCTAGTCACCTATAAAGTAATGACTGCTCTCAAGTTATGTGACAGTAAAGTAAAGGATAGTCCTTTTTTAATAGTTGCCCCTGAATCTGAGATCATTCTTGGGCTCACATTAACTACGTATTAACAGTTGATTGAGGGTTCCAGAGGAAACCAGTGGTCAGTAGTGTTCATTTGAATCACATTTCCTTTTCACTCAGAAATTATAAATCGGAAGAAGAGTTTATTCATATTAATAACAAACTGCGTAGGGGAGACATAATTGGAGTTAAGGGGAATCCTGGGAAGACCAAGAAGGGTGAACTGAGCATCATTCCTTATGAGATCACACTGCTGTCTCCCTGTTTGCATATGTTACCTCATCTTCACTTTGGCCTCAAAGACAAGGTAAGCATTCATGGCCTCCTAGCTGTGGCAAGGAGGTGCCTTCCATTGTTTATCATACCATTGAATCATATGTACCAGTGATTTCTAATTGCTGCTTTTGGTTTAGGAAACAAGGTATCGCCAAAGATACTTGGACTTGATCCTAAATGACTTTGTGAGGCAGAAATTTATCACCCGCTCTAAGATCATCACATATATAAGAAGTTTCATGGATGAGCTGGGATTCCTGGAGGTAAGGGGAGTTCCTTGCCTGACATAATGAGCTGCCTTACAATGCTTGCCTCCTACTCTCCATTGCCTTCCTTTTCCAAAGTGTATCTTGTGTCAGGATCCTTCTTGCTTAATGAGACTGTCCCCTTTCTCACCACTGTCTCTGTTCTACCTTCTGGTTAGGAAGGCAGGGCCTGACCTCCAAGATAATGGACAAGTTATAGGGCCATCCACATGCTAATGATGTCATATTCAATATGTATTCAAATCATTTTGCTTTTTGGTAGCATTAAGAAATATTTTTTGATCATAGGAGAAAGACAAACACATGTACCATAAAACAAATTTAAGCAGTACATTAAATAGAAGCAAAACTGAAGGTGCCCTTTCCTCCCAACTAACTTCCCTCCCCAAACTTGTTTGATATGTATCTCTTATACCGTTAGTGTTTCAAGTAGGCTAGCAATGGCCTTTGGCTGCTTTCAGAGGGGGATATGCAACCAGTCGACCCAGACTCCCTGTTTTTCCGCCCAGTTATTCCTGACAGAGGTTCTAAGTTAACACATTTGTGAATAATTAAGGTGGTTAAGAGAATGGTTTTACAGCTAACAAAAGCCTTAGGTTCCAGGGCCCAGAGTAAATGCTATTAACAGGTAATTCCCCTTTGATCTTCCCCAGAGAGGGCCATCCAGCACAAAGTTTCCATAAATGAACAGAGTAGAGACAAAGGGATGTGGGGTAAACAGACTTAACTGGGCAAGCCTCCTCCCTGTCTTCTCCCTAACTTAATGAGCCGGCCGGCCACCTTCTGCCTGCTGCAATAAAACCTTTCACCTTCCAAAAGGTTTAAGACATGTATAACTTTTTCCAATATATCTTCTGTAATATTTTGCCAACCACTCCAAGTGAATTCTAACAGTATTAGGTATTAATAGAAATTGAGACACTGTTGTAGAAAATCATACTATCTGTTCTTTTTTGTCAAGCAATTGCATTATTTAGTTTGGGATATAACAGGCTTAGACTATATTACATGCAAAGGATGATCTGTCCCCAAGGCCTCTGTTTATCTGAGGACTGTATGTTTCTCCTTGTCTTTTTTAGATTGAAACTCCCATGATGAACATCATCCCAGGGGGAGCTGTGGCCAAGCCTTTCATCACTTACCACAATGAGCTGGACATGAACTTATATATGAGAATTGCTCCAGAACTCTACCATAAGGTAGTCAATAATAATGCATCCTGTTCCCTTAAAGAAGCAGAAAGCTGGAAAAGCATTGGCTAGACAGGTAGAGTCAGAAATACAAGGAACAGAGAGAGTAAAACAGCCAAGAAAGTGTTCTAATGGGTCAGGTATGTGGAAGTGAGTAACACTTTCAGAATTTCTCTACAAGATCAATAGAGCGTTGCACGGTAAAGGGCAAAGGGATTGTCTTTCCCATGTATACAGGTACTCCTTACCTACCTTGGTTCCCCTAAAACTTTTAAGATATAATTTTACTTGGATTAGACCTGATTTAAGGTTTTCATAGAATAAAGAGCCTAATCTCTTGGAAAATTGGAAGTAAGTGTCTTCAGGCTGGACGAAGTGGCTCACACCTGTAATCCCAGCACTTTGGGAGGCCAAGGCAGGTGGATCACTTGAGGTCAGGTGTTTGAGACCAGCCTGGCCTACATGGTGAAACTCACATCTCTACTAAAAATAAAAAAAATTAGCTGGATGTGGTGGCAGGCGCGTGTAATCCCAGCTACTCAGGAGGCTGAGGCAGGAGGATCACTTGAACCCCAGGAAGCAGAGGTTGCAGTGAGCCAAGATCCTGCCACTGCACTCCAGCCTAGGTAACAGAGGGAAATTCCGTCTCAAAAAACAGGATTTTCAAATCGCTATAAAGATGTCTTTTCAGATTCCCAGGTAAATATTGAAGATTATCATTCAGAATTCTTAGTTGCAAACAGCAGAACCTGTTATAACTAGTTTAAACAAAATAAAAATTTATTCAGCTTTATAGGAAGCTCACAATCTCCAGAATGATCAGAAAATCTGGTTTGGAAACCACGTAACTAGGAATTATTCTGGGTCAATCCCTTGCCCCCTTCCCCAAAATGAATTCTGTGCAATACCACGTCTTCTACTAGTAGCTTCCATGTTGAAGTCTTACAAGTATTTCTGACTGCAGCCTAACCCCAAGAGAGGCTGCTTCCTTGGGGAGGGTCAGACTCAATGGTGTGGGATGCCCAAGACAAGAAGAGTATCCAAAAGTCCTGGGCAGCCAAAAAAGAGGGGTAACTATGCATACTATAAGGGTCTAAAGAGAGCAGGGTGCTTGGCATTTGACTAGAGACCTGAGAGCATGCCTAACCTGTGAAAACCAAGTTACGGCTTCTGGAGACTGAAACTTCCCAGAGCTGTTAATACAAAATTAGCTGTCATGACCATGGCCATGTGTTGTTGTTAGATGCTTGTGGTTGGTGGCATTGACCGGGTTTATGAAATTGGACGCCAGTTCCGGAATGAGGGGATTGATTTGACGCACAATCCTGAGTTCACCACCTGTGAGTTCTACATGGCCTATGCAGACTATCACGATCTCATGGAAATCACGGAGAAAATGGTTTCAGGTGACTCCTGCTCTCTCTCACACTCATGGGGGGTTGGTATGCTGCTTTCAAAGGAGGGCTGCCTAGGTTTCATCCCTGCTAAGTAACAGGTTTCTCTCCTAGGGATGGTGAAGCATATTACAGGTGGTTACAAGGTTACCTACCACCCAGATGGCCCAGAGGGCCAGGCCTATGAAATTGACTTCACCCCACCCTTCCGGAGAATCAGCATGGTAGAAGAGCTTGAGAAAGCCCTGGGGATGAAGCTGCCAGAAACTAACCTCTTTGAAACTGAAGGTAAAGTGACAACACACACTTCTCTGTTGTAAAGCTCTCCTTCCAGTTCAGCTCTGAATTTGATTGGGTCAGAGCTAGAATTCCCACACTGTTCTCTTTATGTACATTTTTACTTGGCTAGTGCGATGTCTCCTGCCCTAACTTGTGCATTTGTATCCAGAAACTCGAAAAATTCTTGATGATATCTGTGTGGCAAAAGCTGTTGAATGCCCTCCACCTCGCACCACAGCCAGGCTCCTTGACAAGGTGAGAGGCCCCACCTTTGTCGTCTATGTCCTCATCTGGTGCTGAACAGTTTCCTATTCCCTAGGAAAGTGAACCCCACTAAGGAGAGTTCATTTCTGCAGCTTCACAAGAAAACTCGAAAGAGAGAACAAGAGAATTAACAAACTGTCATACTAAGCTCTGTGCCAAATAATTTATGTGTGTGATCTCAATTAATCCTTTCCAGCCTTTAAAAAGCTATAGGGTAGGCCAGGTGTGATGGCTCATGCCTGTAATCCCAGCACTTTGGGAGGCTGAGGCAGGCGGATCATGAGGTTAAGAGATCGAGACCATTGTGGCCAACATGGTGAAACCCCGTCTCTATTAAAATCTAAAAATTAGGTGGGCGTGGTGGCACGCACCTGTAGTCCCAGCTACTCGGGAGGCTGAGGCGGAAGAATCGCTTAAACCTGGGAGGTGGAGGTTGCAGTGAGCCAAGATTGCACCGTTGCACTCCAGCCTGGCAACAGAGCAGGACTCCGTCTCAAAAAAAAAAAAAAAAAAAGCTATAGGGTAGGCCAGGCATGGTGGCTCATGCCTGTAATCCCAGCACTTTGGGAAGCTGAGGTGGGCAAATCACCTGAGTCAGGAGTTCGAGACCAGCATGGCCAACATGGTGAAACCCCATCTCTACTAAAAACAGAAAAATTACCCAGGTATGGTGGCAGGCACCTGTAATCCCAGCTATTCGAGAGGCTGAGGCACGAGAATTGCTGGAACTGGGAGGTGGAGTTTGCAGTGAGCCGAGATCATGCCCCTGCTCTCTAGCCTGGGCAACAGAGTGAGACTCGGTCTCAAAAATAATAATTAATTAATTAAATAAAAGGCTATAGAATAAGCCCAACTGGATGGGAGCTGAGGTCTTCTGTCTAAGCTGGGATGATCAAATACTATTCAGAAATGGTGATTAACTCTTTGCTTTGCTTTCTCGTTAACTCAAGCTTTGCTTTCTCATTAAGCTTGTAGGGGAGTTCCTGGAAGTGACTTGCATCAATCCTACCTTCATCTGTGATCACCCACAGATAATGAGCCCTTTGGCTAAATGGTAAGATTCCAGTTACCTGTTGCTGCATAACAGCCCCAAAACTTAGTGGTGTTAAACAACAATTCATTGTCAAGATTTTGTGGGTTGACTGAGGGTCCTTCTGCTGGGTGGTATTGACTAGAATAACCCAAATGGCTGTTTTTTAACTGGGGATTCTGCCAGGGCACTTTGGTTCTCCTCCATGTAGTCACTCCACATAGGATTTTGTCCTTCAGGGCCTCTTCCATGTGGCCTTTCTGACAACACAGCCTGGGCTTCCTTTCAGCATGGCAGTTGGGCTCTAAGGGGAAGCTTCCAAAAGAATAAACCACATTGTGCAAATACACATCAAGCGTCTGCTGATATCCCATTGGCCAAACCAAGACATGTTGCCAGCCCAGAGTCCATGTGAAAGAGACTACATGTGGGCATGAATACGAGAGGCGTGGTCCATTGTAACAGTCTGCCACACTGGCTTATTAGGAAGATCATTAAACCTAGGAAGGGTCTTTTTCACTCTCCTCACTTTTGAACCCAATGATTTGTTGCTGAGAGTACATACAGAGTTCAGACTGCAATCAGTAACACTTTTGAGTCCACTAGAATTTAATTATTGTATTAGATGTTAGATCATTAGACCAACCTGACCAACATGGTGAAACGCTATGTACTAAAAATACAAAAATTAGCCAGGCATAGTGGCATGTTCCTGTGATCCCAGCTACTCGAGGCTGAGGCAGGAGAAGCACTTGAACCCAGGAGGTGGAGTTTGCAGTGAACTGAGATCATACCACCATACTCCAGCCTGGGCAACAGAGCAAGACTCCATCTCAAAAAAAAAAAATTGTTTTAGATCATTAGGGGCCTGTATATTCAACCTCTTCGTTGGTCTCCTATCCATAGGCACCGCTCTAAAGAGGGTCTGACGGAGCGCTTTGAGCTATTTGTCATGAAGAAAGAGATATGTAATGCCTATACTGAGCTGAATGATCCCATGCGGCAGCGGCAGCTTTTTGAAGAACAGGCCAAGGTGAGGAACGGGGACCATGAGCAGAGTCCGTGCCTGCTCACCAGGTAATACCAGCCTTAACCCTGATCTGTGTTGATGTATACATTCTTGGTGACTTCAGAAGTGAAGGGTAAAGCCATAGCTTTGCTGGAGGAAGTCACATTTCAAAATGGAGACTTCACCTGGTATTGACTCTCTAGTTCATAAAGAGGAACTTAGTTACGATTATCCCTATGGGAAGCATGATACTTGCCTTGAAAATACACTTGCCAAACAAGAACATTATTTTTCTTAGATTGTACGTGTGTTGAGGCGGCTTAGGGCTGGGAGGCAGGTAAAGATTAATGGAGAAGACAAAGCCCACACAGCCTGCCTGCAGCTGTTGCTGCCACTGAGGGCTGCCTTCAGAAAATGCGAGAAAGACTTTTGGAATTGTCACAGAGGCTCCAAGAATTAACCTGTTTGGAGTCCTAGAGCTCCAGGCAGTGGAAGTGTTTTATTTCAGAGAAATTTGTATGTGTTCTGACGTCGATTTCATCAGTCCTGACCTCCAGGTCTTTGAAAGAAACAGCTGCATCTTGGAGTTACTAGGAAATGAATTCTCAACAAGTCCTGAGTGTCGGGAGCATCCCTGGAATGATGGTACCCCTCCCTCGGAGCCTGTTAACATGTTCACTCACACACTGAGATACCCTAAAAGAAGCTCACCTTTTGGTTCTCTTTCCTCTTCTAGGCCAAGGCTGCAGGTGATGATGAGGCCATGTTCATAGATGAAAACTTCTGTACCGCCCTGGAATACGGGCTGCCCCCTACGGCTGGCTGGGGCATGGGCATTGACCGAGTCGCCATGTTTCTCACAGACTCCAACAACATCAAGGTACGTAGCAGCCCTCTACAGCGCACACTGCCCTAAAGAAGCTCATTGTGTTGGAAGCAGGGCATGGTGGACCTGGAGGATAAAATTAAGGAAGGGCTTTGGGCAGGGAAGAGGAGCAGGCAAAGGAGTTCTATGCCACTCACAGGAGGGCCAGAGCCTCTGACCTTAAAGGATTTGGGATTTTTCCTATCAGAGGCAAAAGGAATACTAATTGTTTGCATTTATGGAGGATCCAGGGAAGTCTCCGTGCATTATTTCAGCTAATTAAGTCAGCAAAACTGTTTCCCGTTTTCATAGATGAGGAAATCAAATTTTAATAGAAATGTGTTTATTCATCCTTTTGACGTAGTGCCCTAGGCAGTGCTATGCATTTGTTCTTTGTCATCTAACTGAGAGGGTCTGAGTTGAAATAAAAGAACACATGTGTCTTTTCAGCTGGAATATACTCATCTCTGGATTTTGGTGGTAACAAAAACAAGCCAGAGGAATGGGTAGATAGCTGTGAAAAAATGTTCAGGGTCCTTCTTAGCTTCAAGGTGCATTTCTCTCTTCCACAGGAAGTACTTTTGTTTCCTGCCATGAAACCCGAAGACAAGAAGGAGAATGTATCAGCCACTGATACGCTGGAAAGTACAACAGTTGGCACTTCTGTCTAGAAAATAATCATTGCAAGTTATATAACTCAGGCGTCTTTGCATTTCTATAAAAGGTCAAGGTCCGCAAGGGAATTCTTGTGTGTGGCTTTCCATTTGACTGCTGCAGTTCGGTTCAGCCATCAGAAGAGAGACAAGGAATTAAAAATGTCCTTTTCATCCTTGTTACCAAATAAACCATTTGTCCTCTCCTCTCTTACCTTTAGAATGTCACCTTTTTTTCCCAGACTGCTGGCTTAATGAATGTTTAGGATTCTACCATCTTACTCATTTAACAAATTTCTATGAATGTCTGCCCTGTGTCAGGCATTGTTCTAAGGGACTGGGGACACAGCAGTGAACAAAAGCCAAGTTCCTGCTTTCATGGAACTTGTATTCTTTCTTTGGCTTAGGGAGGAGAAGTAGACAAACGAAAAGTGAATACGTGTTCTTTTTAGTGGTGATACATATTAAGAAGAAAAATGGAGCAGGGTAAGGGGACAAAAGTGCTATTTTAGAGGAGGAAGGGACAGTGCTACTTTACATATGGTGGTCAGGAAGCCCACTGCTAGGCGTTTCGGTAGAGGTCTGCAGACTGAGCTGGAGAGATGTGGGAAAAGGCTGTTCAGACTAAAGGACCACGTTTTTGAGGAATGGCAGAGGGTCTGGTGTGATGGGACAGGGATGAGTGAAGGTCAGTGAGGGGCCAGATCACACAGGCCCCTGGAAGCAACGCAGAAGAGCTTGTGTTTTCTGAGGGAGATGAGATACCATGAAAGGGTTTTGAGCAGGGGAGTGTTTTTCTGGGATTCTAGTCTCTGTGGCAGACAAGAGGAAAGAAGGGAGACCAGCTGAGCAGTCCCCATGGGCTGAGGAAACAGCGGGTGGTAGCAGGGGAAATGGTTACCAGTGATTGTACTTTGCCTATGTTTCTGAGGGCAGACGAATTTGGTGATGGAATGTGGGATGTGAGAAAAGCCAAAAATGATTTCAAGGTGTTGGGCCTGAACAACTGGAAAAAAGTTGCCCTCCGCTGAGATGGGAAGAACAGGAAATGCAGATTTCGGAGGGAAGGTTGGAAGTTTAGTTTTGGACATGTTAAATTTGACATGCCTGTTAGCTGGATGAAAATAGTGAGCAGAATGTTGAATAATCAATCTGAAGTTTTCTCATTATTTTCAGCTTCATTCAGTAGGGCTAAGAATGTGACAAAAGTGTGGCTGAGGGTGTGCCGTGAAAGTGGAGCCCCTGTGTCCTGAAACACAGAGACAGCTGGGAAGACCTTTTTTCAGGTGACTCAGTTGACAGAGGACTTACCTTCTGCACCTCAGCAAAACCTCTGCAAGCATCCCAGTTTGGGACCTACCAGTCTCCTTTCACAGAGTAGGTTTCTATTTCTGTAGCTGGTAAGACAAACTAGGCATTCAAAATTACCTAACAGAACTACCTCAGGGAGTGCGGAACATCCCCACTCTTTCTTGGCATTTAAGCAGTAGATGACCAGGCAGCATTTCAGAAGAAACACTTTCAGATGGCACATCCTCAGAAAGGGAGTGGTAACTAAAATGGGAGATAATCATCTCACCAAGGGAGGTGGTAGAAAGTCAAGGCCAGGTAAGGGGCTAGGTTTCAGGCACTATTATCAGTGCAGACCACTGAAAAAGGCTGCAAGGACTGATGATGTCATGAGTGACTTTACAGAACAGTTTAACAGAAGGCGGTCTGACCTTAAGGAGGCTGGGGATAGAAAGGAACTGAGGCAGCAGTAGACAACTTGTATGTGGGGGTTGGCAGGAAAAATGACAGATGGTGTGAAAACTAGAAGGGACAGAAGGGTCATAAAGTCCTCTCATTTCTTCAAACAGCTGCAGGCTCACAATTTGCTAACTATTATGCTGGGGTGAGCAGAAACAGGCATGGTCCCAAACTTCATCAATTTTCTAGACTTGTAAGGAGAATAGATATGTAATAAATCATTCTCCAAAACTATATAAAATGGCATCTTGGGTAAATGGTTTGAAGGAGAGGTCCATGGGGTATGGAGAAACTCTAATGGATCTATTAGAGATTTCCCTGAGGACATTAAATCTTAAGAGAAGAGGGCTTTGCGTGCTATAGCAACAAGTGCGAACGCCCCATGGTAGAAATGGGCATGAAGAAGACAGAGTATAGAAGCCCAAAGAAATACAGCACCAGGTGAGGCAGGAAGGGGCTGGCCATGGGTCACTTGAGGTCTGGAGTTTGAGACCAGACTGGCCAACATGGTGAAACCCCATCTCTACCAAAAACACGAAAATTAGCTGGGTGTTGGGGCATGCACCTGTAAGCCCAACTACTCTGGAGGCTGAGGTAGGGGAATTGCTTGAACCTGGGAGGTGGGGGTTACAGTGAGCTGAGATTTCCCCACTGCATTCCAGCCTGGGCAACAGAGTGAGACTCCATCTCAAAAAAAAAAAAAAGTACTGGGAAGTCACTCACTGAAGTATTATTTAAGCAGTAGGGTGACATCAGATTTGTGGTTTCAAAAGATAAGTCTTGCTGCTCTGTGGAAAACAAATTGCAGTTAAGCAAGAAGAGGTAGAAGTTCAGAGATCAACAGTGGCTTTTACTAGGGTATTGGCATGGAAGTGGAGAGAAATGGATGGATTTAAGACATAGGAAGTAAGGTCAACAGGACTGGGTAATGAATTGCACTAAGGAGATTAAAGGAAGGGAAATAAGGAAGATGACTCATTTTTTAGTTTATGCAATAAATTGATGTTAATACCAGTCCCTGAGATAACCCTAGAAGAAGGTCCTTGATGCCCCTTACCCCCTCTGGAATATTTCTTTAAAGACAGAAGGGGCAGTCAGTTGCAGATCAAAGATATTGGAGAGGAATGCTGAGCAGTCTGGCCTAGGAGGAGGGCGATGGCCCATTTCCTCTGAACTAGAAAGAAGACTGGGGTTCAGCAAGTTGCATAAACTTTTGAGGGATAACAAAAATGAATTCTTTAATTTTTAGCAATTGAAACATTCAGTTACTGGGTGGCAAAGGTCCCTGAACTATCCAGACAACTATATTACATATTCCTGGCAATCCAAAGGTTTTTAGAACTGCTCTGACCACTACAATGTAATAGTACTGTACTACAGCCAATTAGCCATATGTGGCTATCCAGCATCTGAAATGTGACTGGTCCAAATCGGGCTGTATTCTAAGTGTAACATACCAGATTTCTTAAACTTAGCATGAAAAACAACAGAACTTAAGTATTTTTTAAAATATTGAGGCCAGGTGCTGTGGCTCACGCCTGTAATCCCAGCACTTTAGGAGCTTGAGGCAGGTGGATCTCTTGAGGTCAGGAGTTCAAGACCAGTCTGGCTAACATCAGGAAACCTCCATCTCTACTAAAAATAATAAAAATTAGCCGAGTGTGATGGCGAGCACCTGTAATACCAGCTACTCAGGAGGCTGAGGCAGAAGAATTGCTTGAGCCTGGGAGGTGGAGGTTGCAGTGAGCCGAGATCAGCCTAGGTGACAAAGCGAGAGTTCATCTCAAAAAAAAATTTTTTATTTTATGTTGAAATAATATTTTGGATGTGTGGGTTAAATAAAATATGTTTTTTTCTATTTTGACTTTTTTAATGAGGCTACTGGAAATTTTTTAATTACGTATTTGGTTTGAATTATTTATCTTTTGGACAGTGATGTTATGGATAGAAATTCAGCCTAGTGCTGCAAGATACATCATTCTAGTTGAAGGCATATCTAAGCCAGCAGGCGGCTCCCATAATCCGGTTTCACGCATCCCTAAGACGCTGCCCGGGCTGCGGGACTTGAAGCGCTGGAACAGCGGTCTTGGCACCGACTCCCCGGAAAAACTACAAGGCCCGGCGTGGACTGCGCGCCTCTGGGGCGGAAGCCGGAAGGAGTCTGTGCTTTGTGACGTCACGTCCGTGTCGCCGCCGGATTCGGATCGCTTTCTCTGAGGCGCGTGTCCTGGAGGTGGGAGGGAAGCGTCCGCGAGGCCTTGGGGCCGCGGGGCAGGTGCATCTGGGCTAACTTTACCGAGTCTGTTTTTTGAGGGAAGAGATTGTGAGGACCGTGTCTTCCAGGATGCGTGTCACGTGAGAAGGCGCTCCATTCCAGGAACTGTCAGCAACTGGCACTTGGAGAGCTCTTGCTGCGGACGGGCGGGGGGCCTCTGGCCTAGCAGCCGGCAGGACCCAGTGGGTCAGGCGCTCACGCTGTTCCCACTGCACGGCCTCAGTGCCTTGCCTGGCGCCTCCCGTCCTGTAATTGGCCGACTCGAGGTCCCACCCGGCCTTCTGCAGCGGCCGGGAAGGGGCTCTGCTTCCGGGAGTATTTAGGAAGGGAGCCAGCCTTAAGCAGGAGTCCCTTCCTCCGAGCATCGCTAAAGACTTTTCTCCCCTGGCAGCCGATTTCCTTTTCTTTGGAAAGGACGTGTTTTTCAGCTTGTTGCAGCTGTTCAGAGATGCGGTCTGTGGGCAAATAAATGCCTGTTTAACTGAGCTGTTATTTTCAGCTAAGAAGTTCTTGAAGTTTTTCAGGATGTAGGAGCGGGTGTAGACTCGAATTATAATGGATCCCGTGCAGAAAAACATTTATTCATTTCAACAGTAGTGCATGCTCATTCAGACTCAACTACCTGAATGAGGTGATGTCGTTCTGGGTTGCTTCATCTTAGGGAGTCATTGTTTCTTCTGGCAAGTTCTACCTGCCTTAGCTATTGAGATTTGTTAATTGCACCTCTGGTTTAATTTCAGGTCGATGGCAAGGTGGTCTTTATAAAATACACTGCCTTGTGATGCTTCTCTAGAAATGAGAGGTGAGTCCCTTCCAAATGAGGATTCTAGGATCTCCTATGCTTTCATTTCTTGACAAGAGTTATTCTGGCCCTCTGACTTTAAGGCACAATGTCTGTTTTCTTGTAGATTTTTGCTTTAAATCACTATGGGCTGATTACCATTATCATTCACTACAGTAGCAAGCCTGTGCATTGTGATGCAGAGGGACTCATAGCAATACATTTTTTTTTTTTTTGAGATGGAGTCCCACTCTGTCACCTAGGCTGGAGTGCAGTGGCAAAATCTTGTTTCACTGCAACCTCCAACTCGAGGATTCAAGCGATTCTCTTGCCTCAGCCTCCCAAGTAGCTGGGATTATAGGCACACCACCATGCCAGGCTAAATTTTTGGATTTTTTTTAGTAGAGATGGGGTTTCTACATGTTGGCCAGGCTGGTCTTAAACTTCCACCCTCAGGTGATCTGCCCGCCTCGGCCTCCCAAAGTGGTGGGATTACAGGCATGAGCCATGGTGCATGGCCAGCAATACATCTTTCAAAAGCAGCATGCACTGCAGCTCGGGAAAGCCTTTTTTGTTTTCCAGTTTTTTGTTTTTTCGTGTGTGTGTTTGTGTGTGTGAGAGAGAGAGAGAGAGAGAGACAGAGCCTCACTCGTGTCACCCAGGCTGGAGTGCAGTGGCACAATCTTGGCTCACTGCAACCTCGCCTCCCAGGTTCAAGCGATTCTCCTGCCTCGGCCTCCCGAGTAGCTGGGACTACAGGCATGTGCCACCATGCCCTGCTAATTTTTGCATTTTCAGTAGAAACAGGGTTTCACCACATTGGGCAGGCTGGTTTCGAACTCCTGACCTCAGGTAATCCACCTGTCTCGGCCTCCCTCTGAAAGTACTGACGTGAACCACTGCGCCCAGCCTTCAGTTTTGTTTTACAGTGCTTAGCTATGTCTATCACCATACAAGCTCATCTTCTACTAAGAAGCTTTTTGTATAATTGAGTCCAAATGGGGTCAGGATGTACCTAATGAGCACTGATAGAGTCAAGAGTGAGACATTTCCCAGCAAAGTATACTAGGAATCTGCTTGATGATTTTTTTCTTCATGGCTTCCTATGCCCGTTACAGCCCTCCCCATTCCACCCACACCACCAAGTAGCTCAAGGCAAATTAACCAGGAAAATCATCAAATGTTATTTCTTATAATAGTAATCACAGTTGACCTTAACTATCCTCAACATTATAGCAATTGCTTTTTAAAAGTATTATTTAATCCTCACAATATCCCAAAGTATTATTTAATCTTCACAATAAATAAGTTAGATACTGTTATTATTCCCATTTTGACAGATGAGGAAACAGACACAGCAAGGTTAAGTCGTCTGTTCAGCATCATTTGTGGCAAAGCCAAAATTAGAACCCAGAAAGGGTGAATCCAAAGCCCACACACACCCTTAAGTACAGCTCTGTGAGAACACTCAACTGCTGAGAAACGTTTCAGTGGGGAATTACTAGAGGGCGGTAAAGAACCACTCTGCTGTAGAGGAAAGGAGAAAAATAAAATGCCTGGAAAAAAAGAACAGATAAGAACATGTATCCAGAAAGGTAAACCTTATACAGTGAGGGTCTGCCCAAAGCAAGTGAGTCTGCAACCCTTTATGTGCTGTTTCCAATGAAAATTGGGGTAGTTAGAAATACTTGAGCAGCTGGTGAGTAGAAAATTAATTAATTAATTTAAAAAAAATTGGAGTAGTGAGGACATTTCCCTCTCCTGTCCTTTAATGTTGAGTAGAGGATGCTTACTCTTTAGAAATGTGTCAGATATCTAACATTAAAAAAGAAAAACTTGAAGAAATAGAATAGTTTGCGGAATTGGTAGAATTTGGGGTACTTTGATCTTTCATTAAAGATGAAAAGGGGCAGGGAGGTAGTAGGAGAAAATGATCCATAGAGTTCCAGATAGAGAAGCAACGATCTGACTACAGTTGGGGTATATTTGAAAGACTTGAAGCGTGGCTATGAGGCTGTAGTATCGTGCACTGATTCTCCTTTCTGCATTTCTTATGATTATGGTTTTTGATCAGGGTCTCAGCACCAGCTCAGACCATGTGGACCGCAGATGAGATTGCTCAGCTGTGCTATGAGCACTATGGGAGCAGGCTGCCCAAGAAGGGGAAGCCTGAGCCAAACCACGAATGGACATTATTGGCAGCTGTGGTGAAGATACAATCTCCAGCTGACCAGACCTGCGACACTCATGATAAGCCAGTGCAAGGTGAGACTTTTTCTCCTTGGAACACTCCTCACTGTCGGAGATGGTAAAATTATACGTTGCTGTACTGTGCAGGGGCAGTTGTGAGTAGGGTGTAAACTACAGTGTTAGGTGTGTGTGCTTGTCCTCCACTAGGTGGCGCAGTATCTCTGGTGGCAGAGACTGCCGTGCTGGAGCGACAGCCCTTGGTTGAGTGGGCCTCTGGGAATCCCCTGGAGGAGTGTGCAGGCTGATCACACCTGAGCACTGGGGAACATTCCGTTTCTCAGAACTCACACGATTTGTTTCTTCCCCACAGTGACAAAGGAAGTTGTCTCAATGGGAACAGGAACAAAATGCATAGGCCAGTCCAAAATGAGGAAAAGTGGTAAGCACGGGTGGGAGTAGGATTTAGCTTTGGAAAACAGTGTCCCTGTTTTACTCTCCTTGTCAGGGAAGGGGGGCCATATCAGTTGAGGTGCATGGCATTATTTCCTACTGACTGTTAGTCCAGTTGGAAAGACAGTGCTCCCTTCAAGAATGGAAATCCACCATCAAAGCAGAGGCCTCTAGGAGCATGCTTTCTGAATAACTGAAATCTAGCCAGTATTTTCATGCTCAAACCACAGATTCCTTAGGCTTAGCTATTCCACATTAGGTGTGGAAGGCTTTGAGGCTCTATAGCAGGTAGAGGATGCAGCTTGAGTGGCTGCTAAAGCCCCAGAAAGCAGTCCTTTTTTTTTTTTGAGACAGAGTCTTGTTCTGTCGCCCAGGCTGGAGTGCAGATGGCTCAATCTCAGCTCACTCCAACCTTCCCTTACCAGGTTTATGCAAATTCTCCCACCTGAGACTCCCAAGTAACTGGAATTACAGGCATCCACCATCATGCCTGGCTAATTTTTGTATTTTTGTAGAGATGGGGTTTCACCATCTTGGCCAGGCTGGTCTTGAACTCCTGACCTCAGGTAATCCCCTCGCGTCAGCCTCCCTAAGTGCTGGGATAACATGCGTGAGCCACCGGACCCAGCCAGCAATCTTGAATCACAGGAAGCTTTGGGCCTCACCAAGAATATGAAAATTCCTTAGAGATCTGGAGTTTTTTGTGTTTGTTGGTTGGTGTTTTTTAAGAGACAGGATCTTACTGGAGTACAATGGCACCATCATAGTTCCCTGCAGCCTTGAACTCCTGGGCTCAAGTGATCCTCTCACTTCAGCCTCCTGAGTAGCTAGACTACAGGTATGCACCACTATGCCCAGCTTATTTTTTTCGTTTTTATTTTGTAGAGACTTAGTCTCACTATGTTGCCCAGGCTGGTCTCAAACTCCTGACCTCAAGCTGTCCTCCTACCTTGGCCTCCCAAAGTGCTGGGATTACAGGCATGAGCCACTGCGTGCCTGGCCAAGATCTGGGATCTTTATTTCTTCTTCTAGCTAGCAGGTTTCTATTTGAGTTGGCTTCCACCATTCTCCTTGCCTTAACCTCCTGTATATGAGGAAGCTTTTCCAGGACCACTATGGATTAGATTAGATGGAATTATATCACCATGAGCACAAATATGATACCTCTGTACAAAATATCTGGACCCCTGTTCTCCAAATAAGGTTTTTCTGTAAATTAGTGATTCTCAACTGGGGTGATTTGTACCCCAGAGGACATTTGACAATGTCTGGAGACATTTTTAGTTGTCACAACTTGGGGAGGCGTGCTAGTGGCATCTCATGGGTAAAGGTCAGGAATACTACTAATAAACAGTCTACAGTGTGTGGGTTACACCCTCCACAGCAAAGAATTTTCTGGCCCAAAATGTCTACAGTGCTGGGTTGAGAAACCCTGCAGTAAATGCATTGTTATTCATGATTGTGGTACCTTCTGGCAAAGCTTTCCAGGAGCTACATGACCATCCTGGGTGCTGGTAGGACTGCTGTGTTCTCCTTGTAGGAACCAGAGCCTCTCCAGCTTCCATATGTCTTCACTTGGTGTCCTATCTTTGTCACAGGAGACATCCTCAATGATAGCCATGCTGAGGTCATAGCCAGAAGGAGTTTCCAAAGGTAAAGCCACATCCCCAGAGAGTATGGTTCAAGGCTGGGATGGGAGTCCCAGAATTTATATTTCTAATAAGCTCCCAAATAGAGATTATGTCAGTCTGTAAACTACACTTTGAGTAGCAATGTGGTCTAGGCTAGTGGCTCTCTCTTTTTTTTCTTTTTTTTTTTTTTCAGTCTTTCTAAGGTTCAATTCAGGTACTCTCTTTTTTTCTTGAGACAGGGTCTTGCTCTGTCACCTAGGCTAGAGTGCAGTGATGTGATCTCAGCTCATTGCAGCCTTGGCTTCCTGGGGCTCAAGCAAGCCTCCCACCTCAGCCTCCTGAGTAGCTGGGGTTACAGGTGCACACCACCACACCCAGCTAACTTTTTCTGTTTTTTATTTTAGTGACAGGGTCTCACTATGCTACCCACACTGGTCTTGAATTCCTGGGCTCAAGCGATCCTCCTACCTTGGCCTCCTCAATTACAGGCGTGAGCCACGTGCCTGGCCTGGACTAGTGGTTCTCAGACTTGATTATGCATCAGAAGAACCTGGAGGGCTTGTTAAAACCCCGATTGCTCAGCCCACCACAGAGATTCTGATTCAGCACATCTAGGGTTGAACCTGAGAAACTGGGGTTTCTTCTTTTGTGTTTTTTTCTAACAAAAAAATAGGGTCTCACTCTGTCACCCAAGCTGAAGTACAGTGGCACAATCATAGCTCACTACAGTCTCAAACTCCTAGGTTCAAGCAGTCCTCCTGCCTCAGTCTCCCAAGTAGCTAGGGTTACAGATAGGAGCCACTGAGGGCAGTTCAAATTGGAGGTCTAACAAATTCCCAGGTGATGCTCATGCTGCTGGTGCAGGGACCACACTTTGAGAATCACTGGTCTAGAGCATTCTCATAATTCCCAATGCCTACCGGTCCCATTAGTCTACAGTAACCAGTAATGCTGTCTTAGTAATCACCCAACCAGAGGCTTTCTCTTTACCACAGAGATTGCTTGTTCATCCTAATTACATCTTGCAACTCTTAGGTATCTTCTCCATCAACTCCAGTTGGCAGCCACTCTGAAAGAAGATAGTATCTTTGTCCCAGGAACTCAAAAAGGACTGTGGAAACTCAGACCAGACCTCATTTTTGTGTTTTTCTCCAGTCATACACCCTGTAAGTATATTCAAGCCTTTGGATTAATCTTACATGGACTACTTCCTTATGTTTGTGTTATCCATAGATAGGTTTTTCCTAAAAATCACTAACTACTGAAGTAGCCACAAGTAGTGACAGTATCTTTTTATGACAGGCCAGTGTACCCAATCACTTCTAAAGGTTTCATCTAAAGAGAAGGCAGAGGCAAGGGGCGTGGAATCCCACTGATAGTCAATTCTCAGAATCAGGATTGGGAGCATAAGGCTGAAACCCCACAAATGTGAAGCCAACATGGGGCTTAGAAGTCTTATGGTAATTTATCCTGAAACTCATTTAATTGATTCAGTCATTGAACAGATACTTTCTACTATTTGTCAGTCACGATACAACATACTGAGTATACAGAAGTGAGTAAGACTAACGCGTTGCTTACCTTGGTAGAGTCTTTTAGAGAATGTAGACATTCATGGTTAGGGTAAATTTTGATGAGTTATAAGGGTATGTTCAGGTACTGTGGTTGCATAAGATAGGAGGTCCTAGCGGGGGCGGGGGCGGGGGATGGAGTCATTTGTATCTTTTGTTTTTCTTTTTTAAAAGTTGAAAATAACTTCTACTGGCCGGGCACAGTGGCTCATGCCTGTAATACTGCATTTTGGGAGGCCAAGGCAGGTAGATCACCTGAGGTCGGGAGTTGAAGACCAGCCTGACCAACATGGAGAAACCCGGTCTCTACTAAAAATACAAAATTAGCCTAATTTAACTCCATAAGTCAGTGGTCTACAAACGGGTATTGAGCTGTGAGAACAGTCCATGAATAAAGCAAGAAAGTTCAAGATTGTGTAGTGAATTTTGCAAAACTAATTTCTTTCACTTTAAAGGATATGGGAGTTTTCTTTTTTTAAGTGATAGTAATTGAAAATTTTTTTTTTTCTTCTCGATCTCAAGTCACTGCAACCTCCACCTCCCAGGTTCTGGCTATTCTCCTGCCTTGGCCTCCCAAGTATCTGGGATTACAGGCACACATCACCACGCCCAGCTAATTTTTTTGAAATTGTAGTAGAGACGGGGTTTAGCCATGTTGGCCAGGCTGGTCTCAAACTCCTGACCTCAAGTGATCCACCTGCCTTGGCCTCCCAAAGTGCTGGGATTACAGTATGAGCCACTGTGCCCAGCCGGTAGTTGAGATTTTTAAAGATCTTACTTAATGGAATAAGAAGTTGGCAACCCTCTGTTCATCTTAAAATCTTCTGGAAATTTTGCTGGTAATCTTTTAAAATGTGATGTCTCCCATGGTTTGTCTGCAGAGAGAAAGAACATTACCTAGAGAATGTGACTTTCTGGCTCCCTTGGCATTTACTTCCTATTGCTAATTAATAATTTGCTGGCTGGGTTAGCTACTTCAGGATCTTATCAGTTTTATTAGCATGAGTCAGGCTCTCATGTTCAGGCATTCCGTCATGATCAAATCTCCGAGCCTGCAAAGTGGGAGATGGACCCTGGTGAGTTCTCCAGAGTCACTGTGCCTTTATGAGGCCTCTGGAAGTCAGCCAGCCAACCTCTCCAGATACATTTCCACTCTATATCTCTTGCCTTTCCTGCTCTTGGGTTATAAAGATTACAAATGTATTATTTATACACTTTAGAAAAGCAACACTCATTAGGTTAGTGTTTGAAGAAATCTTTCCTTTCTCAAGGGAGAGCTGTGCTTCTTACTGTCCTCTGGTTTTCTTTGGTTTCCTTTAAGGACAGAGGAGTTCAGAAATCTCTAAACCAGCAAGAGGAAACACTGGAAATTTTGGAAACACTGGTTTAAACTAGGTGTGTAATTTACTTTAGAGTCTTTACTGTGGGGCCATGCATCACAAAATCTCCAAGAAGGGGAAATTTTGAACAATGTTTGGCAAATTTCTACTATGAAATAAACCACCCACTTTTGTTTTCCAAAGCATCTTATGGAATAGCATTCCACAAAATGCACTTGTGAAACCTTTTTCATTCTAAGCCAGTGGTTCTCAACTTGGGAAGTTTCACTCCCCAAGAGACTTTTGGATAAATCTGGAGAAATTCTTCTTTATTATTATTTGAGATGAGTTTCGCTTTTGTTGCCAAGCTGGAATGCAATGGTGCAATCTCGGCTCACTGCAACCTCCACCTCCCAGGTTCAAGTGATTCTCCTGCCTCAGCCTCCCAAGTAGTTGGGATTACAGGCGTGCACTACCACGCCCGGCTAATTTTTTGCATTTTTAGTAGAAATTGGGCTTCATCATGTAGTCAGGCTTGTCGTGAACTTCTGACCTCAGGTGATCTGCCCACCTCAGCCTCATAAAGTGCTGGGATTACAGGTGTGAGCCATCGCGCCTGGCCACATTCTTCATTTTCATACTGGGACTGGTAGTGCTATTGGCATCTAGTGGGTAGAGACCAGGTATGCTGCTAAATATTGTATAATTTACAGGACAGTCCCCACAGCAAAGAGTGATACGGTTCAGAGTGTCATTAGTGGCCGGGCACGGTGGCTCACACCTGTAATCCCAGCACTTTGGGTTGCCAAGGCAAGCCAATCACTGGAGCTCAGGAGTTCAAGATCAGCCTGGCCAACATTGTGAAATCTCGTCTCTACTAAAAATACAAAAATTAGGCAGGTGTGGTGATGTGCGCCTGTAATCTCAGCTACTCAGGAGGCTAAGGCAGAAGAATCTCTTGAACCCAGGAGGCAGAGGTTGTAGTAAGCCAAGATCACACCACTGCACTCCAGCCTGGGTGACAGAGCCAGACTCCGTCTAAAAAACAAAAAATGTGGGCCTGGCTCTGTGCCTCATGCCTGTAATCCTAGCACTTTGGGAGGCTGAGACAGGTGGATCATGAGGTCAGGAGTTTAAGACTAGCCAAGATGGTAAAACCCCATCTCTACTAAAACTACAAAAATTAGCCAGGCATGGTGGCAGGCACCTGTAATCCCAGCTATGGGGAAGGCTGAGGCAGGAGAATCACTTGAACCCAGGTGGCAGAAGTTGCAGTAAACCAAGGTCATGGCACTGCACTCCAGCCTGAGAGACAGAGTGAGACTCAGTCTCAAAAAAAAAAAAAAAAAGTCATTAGTACAGTGGTTGAGAAACCCTCGTTTAAACCAGTGTTTCCAAAACTTCCTAGTGATAAAAATTACCTCAGATCTTTATTAAAATATTCCATTTTTCTTACTCTTCTCCTCCAGAAATTCTAGCTCACTGGTTCTAGGATAGGCCTCAACAAGAGCCACATAGGATTCTTACTAGGGAAATTTGTGCATGTGCTCTTAACTCATCTCAGGTTAGCTAGGCAATACATTAAGGCAGTTGTTCTCAAACTTGACCTTGCATCAGAATCACCTGGAGAGCTTGTTAAAAACACACTGCTGGGGCCGGGCGCGGTGGCTCTGCCTGTAATCCCAGCACTTTGGGAGGCCGAGGCGGGTGGATCACGAGGTCAAGAGATCAAGACCATCCTGGTCAACATGGTGAAACCCCATCTCTACTAAAAATAGAAAAATTAGCTGGGCATGGTGGCACGTGCCTGTAGTCCCAGCTACTCGGGAGGCTGAGGCAGGAGAATTGCTTGAACCCAGGAGGCGGAGGTTGCAGTGAGCCGAGATCGCGCCATTGCACTCCAGCCTGGGTAATAAGAGCGAAACTCCGTCTCAAAAAAAAAAAAAAAAAACACACTGCTGGGGCCACAGTGGCTCAGTCCTATTGTTCTGGCACTCGAAGAGGCAAGGCTACACGTTCAAGGCCAGCCTGGAAAACATTAAAACGTCTCATCCATTAGCAACAATAACAAAAAAATTCCATCCTGGCCAACATGGTGAAACTCCGTTTTTATTAAAAATACAAAATTAGCTGGGTGTGGTGGCATGTGCCTGTAGTCTCAGATACTTGGGAGACTGAGACAGGAGAATCGCTTGTACCTGGGAGGCGGAGGTGGTAGTGAGCTGAGATCATGCCACTGCACTTCAGCCAGGGGGGGCAGGGTGAGACTCCATCTCAGAAAAAAAAAAAACCACTGCTGGGCCCTGCCTCCAGAGTTTCTGATTCAGCAGGTCTGCTGTGGGTCCCAAGAGTTTGCATTTCTGATGAATTTTCAAGAGATCCCACTGTGTCTGGTCCAGGGACCTCACTTTGAGAACCATTTGTTTAAAGTAGGAGTTTATTCTCTGCAGGTGGGGATGCCTCCATCATTCCAATGCTTGAGTTTGAAGATCAGCCTTGCTATCCTGTCATCAGAGATTGGGCCAACAACCCATCAGTAGAAGCCAGTAGTAACCTGGAAGCTCCTGGATATGAAAGAAAATGTGAAGACCTTGGCAGTCCTGTAACCAAAAAGATGAAGCTTGAGCCTGGTACTGCTGCCAAGGAGGTCACCAATGGAGCAGCTCACCCTCACAGTTTTGGTAAGCAGGAAAGTGACCCAATCTCACCAGGCATCAAGAGCTGTAATCTCACTGTAGAAGAACTGGCTGCTGTCACCAGAATAGCCCCTGGTAGTGCCAAAGTGATAGACGTTTATAGAACTGGAGCCAAATGTGTACCTGGAGAAGCTGGAGACTCCGGGAAGCCTGGTGCTGCATTTCACCAGGTAGGGCTGCTCCGAGTGAAGCCTGGCCGTGGAGACAGAACTCGCTCCATGTCCTGCAGTGACAAGATGGCCCGATGGAACGTTCTCGGATGCCAGGGGGCACTGTTGATGCACTTCCTGGAAGAGCCCATCTACCTATCAGCTGTGGTTATTGGGAAGTGCCCATACAGCCAGGAAGCCATGCAGAGAGCACTGATTGGAAGGTGAGAGGGTAGGGAGGGTTCAACTCGAACAGTCATTCCAAGGAGCAGTCCGAGAGTAGGGCCTAAGAGCATTAAGAACCTTCTTACCTTTTGATCCAGCAGTTCCACTTCCAGGAATTTATCTTAAGGAAATAACTAAAGTATTCGAACATTTAGCTTTGTATATAATAATTCAAAAAAAATAAAAAATAAACAACTGAAATGCCCAGTAATAGGAAATTAAGTGATTTGTTGTTGTTGTTGTTAAAAATAATATTGATGAATGGCTGGCCACGGTGGCTCACACCTGTAATCCCAGCACTTTGGGAGGTCGAGACAGGCAGATTGCTTGAGCCCAGAAGTTCTAGACCAGCCTAGGTAACATGGGGAAACCCCGTCTCCACAAAAAATAGAAAAACTAGCCAGGTGTGGTGGCACACACCTGTAGTCCTAGCTAATAGGGAGACTGAGATGGGAGGATCACCTGAGCCTGGGAAGATTGAAGCTACAGTGAGCCAAGATCGCCCCACTGCACTCCAGCCTGGGTGACAGACCCTGTCTCAAATAAAATAATAATAATAATATTGATGAATGTTTAATGTGGAAATATGTTCATAGTGTTTAAAGAAAGTTTAGAAGACAAAAAGCCAATTTTGGTGTTAAAGTACATATGCACATAGGAAAAACTGTAAGAGAATGAGCACCAAGGTATTATTAATAATCTGAGTTGTATTATGGGTGGTTTTTTCTTCTTTGTTTTTACTATATTTTTAATTTTCTACAGTGCACATACATTGCCATTATATATATGTTTTTTTAACCCTAAACATTAGTTTGGGGTTAGATGTGTAGCCTCAAGATGACCCAGCAATTCCACTCCTAGGTAAACCCAAGAGAAATGGAACATACATTCACACAAGTAGGCCAGGTACAGTAGCTCACACCTATAATCCTAGCATCTTGGGAGGCCAAGTCAGGCAGATTGCTTGAGTCCAGGAATTCAAGACCAGCCTGAGCAACGTGAGGAAACCCTGTATCTACAAAAAATACAAAACTTAGCCAGGTATGGTGGCACACACTTGTAGTCCCAGCTGCATGGGGAGCTGATGTGGGAGGATCACCAGAGCCAAAGAAGGTTGAGGCTGCTGTGAATCGTGATTGCACCACTTTACTCCATCCTAGGCAGTAGAGTGAGGCCCTGTCTCAAAAAAAAATTATGTATATAACAAAAACCTGTACATAAATGTTCACAGCAGCATTATTTGTAATAGTCAAAAAGTGAGACAAATGTGCATCAGTGGATGAATGGATAAATCAAATGGGATCTATCCATACAATGGAATGTAATTCAGCCATAAAAAGAACTGAAGTACTGATAGATGCTGCGATGTGGATGAATTTGAAAATATCATGCCGAGAGAGATTGCATATTGTATAGTTTTATTTGTGTGAAATATCTAGAACAGGCAAATCCATAAAGGCAGATAAAAGCTTAGTGGTTACCAGGGACTAAATGCTGTGCCTCACACCTGTAATGCCAGCACTATGGGATGCTGGAGTGGAAGGATTGCTTGAGCCCAGGAGTTGAAGGCAAGCCTGGGCAGTATGGCAACCCCATCTCTACAAAAAAATTAAAAATTAGGCCAGGTACGATGGCTCATGTTTGTAATCCCAGCACTTTAGGAGGCTGAAGTGGGTGGATCACAAGGTCAGAAGTTAAAGACCAGCCTAGCCAACACAGTGAAACCCCATGTCTACTAAAAATACAAAAATAAGCCAGGCGTGGTGGCAGGCGCCTGTACCAGTTACTTGGGAGGCTAAGGCAGTTGAATCACTTGAACCCGAGAGGCAGAGGTTGCAGTGAGCTGAGATCACGCCATTGTACTCCAACCTGGGCGACAGAACTAGAGTTTGTCTCAAAAAAAAAAAAAAAGAATTAAAAAATTAGTCAGGCATGCCTATAGTCTCAGCTACTTGGGAGGTGGAGGTGGAAGGATCGCTTGAGACTGGGGGAAGAGGTTGCAGTGAGCCGAGATCAAGCAGCTGCACTCCAGTCTGAGCAACAGGGACCCTATTTCAAAAAGGAAAAAAAAAAATTTCGGTGATAACCAGGGAATAGAGAGTGAATGCCAGTAGGTACAAGGTTTCTTTTTGGAGTGATGAAAATTCCTGAAATTACATTACCATGATAGTTGTGCAGTTCTATGAATATACTAAAAACAATTGAACTATCCACTTTAAATGGGTAAATTTTATGGTATGTGAACTATATCCCTATAAAGATGGTTTTTTTAAAAAAGAAAAAGTCAACACTAGGCACTGTACCCAGGATGTTTTCTGTTTTTCCTTTTCTGGTACTTGCAGTTGCTATCTGCTTCATTCTAGACCAGCATCATGTTGGCATCTAGTTTGTTCAAAGACACAAGAGAAAAGATGAAGCTTTTATATTATAGGATAATTTTGGGTTTTGGTGTGTTTGAAGGATTCCCCAGGAAGCAGGTGCTAACACTTGAATGTTTCTGCTTAAACTTTTCAAGTTTCTCAAAGCCTGTATCAGGAATGGAGTTTGGTGTTACATTCCTGAAGGGTGTTGACTTGATTCTCAGTTATCCCTTCAGAGTGAGAGAGAAAGATCTTCCAGCCATGAGGTTCTTACGATCTTGATTGTATTTGGGAACACTGACTTGTCCCCTGCCCCAATAAATAAACAAATCTCCACACCTGCTAAGGCTCAGGGGTGATGATGTGAGCCACAATCCTACATACTGTTTTCTCTAGGCATGCACCTAAACTGAATGCATTTTCCCTTACATTTAGGTGTCAGAATTTATCAGCTTTACCAAAAGGTTTTGGAGTTCAAGAACTAAAAATACTGCAGTCAGATTTACTATTTGAACAGAGCCGCCGTGCAGTGCAGGCAAAAAGGGCTGACAGCCCCGGTCGACTTGTTCCTTGTGGGGCAGGTAAGAGACCCAGGTTAGACCTCTCCCGGAGTAACTGCTCCCCTAACTGAGAGTGGCCTCGGAGAGTCTGCATCCTCCCAACCTCGAAAGGCAGTTCACTGCTCTAGAGGTCAGTAGTATGGGCTTTGGAGACACCCATACTGGATCATGTTTATGCTCTTGTGACCCCTGGCAAGTTACTTATCCTCCCTTGGCCTCAGTTTCTTAGTCTTCAGATTAGAAGAATATTATTTATCAGGGTTATTAGGAGGATTCAATGAGAAATTCTTTTTAATGCATTTACTCTGTCTCCAGCAAATACTAAATGCTCAGTGATTGTTAGCTATCGTACTAATAATGAATTATGAACCACTTAGGCTATAGTATCCTGGCGGCCAAGCATCCAAGTAGTAGTCATTGTCTCTGACATCATATTGAGTTCTCATGGGTCTGTAGAGTCAGAGAAATATTTTTATTAAAATACTTCTGACATTCACAGGAAATTGAACAGTTTTAACCCTAGAATCTTATCTTTTCATAGCCATCAGCTGGAGTGCAGTTCCTGAGCAGCCATTGGATGTTACTGCCAGTGGCTTTCCACAGGGAACAACAAAGAAAACAATCGGAAGCCTTCAGGCAAGGTACAGCATATTGGGGCAGGAGGAGATGGTAGCTGTGAACTCACACTTTACCGCTCTCTAATTCTAGAACATTTTTATTACCCCAAAAAGAACAACCATACCCATTAGCAGTCACTACCTATCCCTCCCTCTCCTCAACCCTTGGAAACCTCTGATTTACTTAATTTACTTCTTATCTCCATGGATTTGCTATTCTGGACATTTTGTATCATTGGAATCATACAGTATATGACCTTTTGTATCTGACTTCTTTGACTTAGCATAGTATTTTGGAGGTGCATCCATGAGGTAGCCTGTATCAGTGTTTCATTACTGTTTATGACTTGAATAATATTCCGTTGTGTGGATATGCCGCATTTTGTTTGTCCATTCATTCATGGATGGACGTTTGGGTTGTTTCAATCTTTGGCTATCGTGAATAGTGCTGCTATGCAGAACTATGAATATTTCATGTACCATTTTTTGTGTGGCCATATGTATATTCTTGGGTATATCTAAGAGTGGTATTACTGGTTCATATGATAATTTTTTTCCATAGCAGCTGTACCATTTTGCATTTTACCAGCAATGTATGAGAGTTTCAGTTACCCTGCATCCTTTACAACACTTGTCGCTGTCTTTTTTATTGTAGTAATTTTAGGGGGTGTGAATTGGTATCTCATTACAGTCTTTTTTTTTGAGACGGAGTTTCGCTCTTGTTACCCAGCCTGGAGTGCAATGGCGCGATCTCGGCTCACAGCAAACTCTGCCTCCTGGATTCAAGCAATTCTCCTGCCTCAGCCTCCCGAGTAGCTGGGACTACAGGCGCGCACCACCATGCCCAGCTATTTTTGTATTTTTAGTAGAGATGGGGTTTCACCTTGTTGACCATGATGGTCTCAATCTCTTGACCTCGTGATCCACCTGCCTTGGCCTCCCAAAGTGCTGGGATTATAGGCGTGAGCCACCGGGCCCTGCCAATCTTTTTTTTTGAGATGAAGTCTTGCTCTGTCACCCAGGCTGGAGTGCAATGGCGCCGTTTCAGCTCACTGCAACATTTGTCTGCTAGGTTCAAGCGATTCTCTTGCCTCAGCCTCCCTAGTAGCTGGGATTACAGGCATGTACTACCACACCGGCTAATTCTTGTATTTTTGGTAGAGACGGAGTGTTGGCCAGGCTTATCTCAAACTCCTGGCCTCAAGTGATCCACCTTCCTCAACCTTTCAAAATGCTGGGATTACAGGCATGAGTCACTTCACCAGGCCTCATTATAGTCTTGATTTGCGTTTCCCTAATTACAAACGATGTTAAGCATCTTTTTATGTACTTATTATCCATCTGTCTCTCTACTTTGGGGAAATAACTATTTGGATCCCTTACCTATTTTGTTATTTAGTGTATTTGCCCTTTTATTGTGGAGTTGCAAGATTCCTTTATGTATTCTGGATATTCTTCTTTTATCATATATATGATTTGCAGATATTTTTTCTGGTTCTCTTGGTTGTCTTTTTACTTTTTAAAGCACAAAAGTTTTCAATTTTGATAAAGTCAGATTAATGTATTTTCTTTGGTTCATTGTGCTTTTGGTGGCATACCTAAGAAACCATTGTCTAATCCAAGGTCATACAGAGTTACTCCATATTTTCTTCTAATAGTTTTTTAGTTTTAGCTGTTAGGTTTAGGACTTTGATCCATTTTGAGTTAATTTTTCTTTGTGGTATGAGGAAGGACTCCACCTTCATTCTTTTGCATGTGGATATTCAGTTGTCCCAGCACCATATTTTGGAAAGACTATTGTTACGCCTGCAGAGATTGTTTAAATAATACATAATACTTTCTTGGGCTTCATCACTAGGAATTCTGGATTAGTAGGTCAGGGTTGGAACCCAAGGATCATTTGTGAAGCTCCACAGTGACTGGACTGGCAAAAAGTGTACCTGAAAACAGGACTTTGCCTCCTTAGACTGGCTTTTACCGAAGTGCAGGGTTTGTGGGCTGCTGGACATGAGACTAAGGTTTTATCCCTGGAGGATCATGCACTCTATGGATGTGTCTTTTTTTGTTGTTGTTTTTATTTTTTTATTTTTTATTTTTTAGAGACAGGATCTCACTATATTGCCCAGGCTGGTCTCAAACTCCTGAGCTCAAACAGTTCTCCTGCCTCAACCTCCCAAAGTGCTGGGATTACTGCTGTGAGCCAGTGTGCCTGACCTGTGTTTCTTTCTATATGCTTGGCCAATCTTGTCCTCCCCATCTTCTCCCTACCCACTGCAATGAGCTAGAGATGGTTTGAAATAGCCCAAGGATAGGAAGGGCCTCAGGGGAGTGGCCTCTCCATTAAAGGTATTTCCTCTGGATTCAGCTGCCACCAGTGTGACTGGTGTAGAATGTAGAATTCCCACAATTTATAGATTTTTTTTCTTTTTTACTCTAAGTTGCTTTTCCATTTCTTTATCATGCCCTTATAAAAGTTGTATCTGTAATTATTTTCACAAATTCACTTAGTGTATTAGTCATTCTCACACTGCTACAAAGAACTACCTGAGACTGTGTAATTTATAAAGAAAAGAGGTTTAATTGACACACAGGCTGTGCAGGAGGTATGGCTGGGGAAGCCTCGGGAAGCAAGGCAAATGGGAAGCAAGTACATCTTCACGTGGCAGCAGGAGAGAGAGAAAGCACAAGGGGAAGTGCTACACATGTTGAAACAACCAGATCTCATGAAAACTCATTCACTATCATATGAGAACAGCAAGGGGGAAATCCGCCCCCATGGTCCCATCACCTTCTGCTAGATATCTCCCCCAACAATGAGAATTATAATTTGACCTGAGATTTGGGTGGGGACACAGAGCCAAACCATATCACTTGGTTTGGTTTGTGGGTTTTTGGTTGTAGTTTTTTGTTTTTTTGTTTTTTTTTGTTTTTTTGACATGCTATTTGCCTATCTCAAAACGAATAACCATGACCAGACCCAACTTACATACATCCTTTTTAGGCTTTTTAAAAAAGGTTTTCTTCTTCACAGCCACTACCTACCAGGGTTCAAATAGCCTAGACAGAAGACCCTGCCAGTCTCCTGGCAGCCTAGATGGTTGCATTGAATAGTATTTATAAAACTGTTGGGAGTAGAGACTTTTGGATCAGTTTTTTGCCAAGGGTCTTCCTGGTTTGGGGTCACCTTTTGCACTTCTCAGGAGACCAACTCTAAGCCACAGATGAGGATTTGTGAATAGAGCAGCTGAGGGACGGAGACCACCTGTTTCCTCCTGAGCTCTGTCTCTGTTGTGAGTTGCAGCCTTGCAGCTCCTCACATGGGCCCCACCCACTGACTGTGGTTTCCGTCTGCTGCTTTGCTGAGAAATGAGATGCTCTTCTTTGCTGAGTGCATACCTGATTTTGCCTGAAAAGCCCAGCTCAACGACCACTGCTTTCTGGCTCAAAATTATCACCTCTACTCTAAATTTCTGTAGTGGTTTTATTGAGATTGTCCCAATGTTTCACCATTATCTGTGTGATTGGGAATGCTTTATATTCTAACCCTAGCTCTGTGTCCAGTTATCTGGGTGATTTGGGACATGTTCAGTTTCTCTCTGGGCCTTGGGGTATTCATATCTATCAAATGAGGCTGTTTGAGTAGATGATCAGAGGTATCTCTTGACCCATTGTGGATGTTTCTCCATGTAGAAGGCAAACTCTGCACAGGGAGGAAGTGTATGGTGAAATGAGCAGAAGCTTTGGAGTTGAAGAGACTAAAGTTTAATAACTGGCTCCCTTTCTCCCAGTTGTGTGAACTTGAGCAAATTACTCAACCTCTCTAAGCCTCTGTTTCCTCAACTATAAAGCAAGGGTAACTGATAGTATCTATCACAGAAGAATGTCAAAGAATTGGATAAGATGGAGTGCATGTAGCGTGGTACAGGGCTTAAAGTAGACATTTCATTAAGTTCAATTTCCCTTTCAGTCATAGAATGAAGATTTATATTACCTGTTAAAGAGTCGGTCACTTTTCTTCTGAGACCAACAGCTGTTTTCTCACTGCTCATCCCTGAGTGCTAGCATCATGGAACCACCTTCTACAGAACTGTGAAGTGTAGGAACTCAGAGGGAGTTGTTGGAGATGTTTAATATACTAATGCTACACTAGAAGGAAATGTTTTAAGTTTTTGTACCTTTTACAGACATTGGAGTAATGACAGGAACCAGATATAGGATCATTTTTTTTTAATTTTTATTTTCGTTCTTTTTTTTTTGTTGTTCCCAGGGGAGAACTCCCAAGGACCTTTATTTTTAAGACATTCATTCATTATCAACCTGGGCAACATAGTGAAACCTCATCTCTACAATAAATTTTTTTTTTTTTTTTTTTTTGAGACGGAGTTTCGCTCTTGTTGCCCAGGCTGGAGTGCAATGGCGCGACCTCGGCTCACCGCAACCTCCGCCTCCTGGGTTCAAGCAATTCTCCTGCCTCAGCCTCCCGAGCAGCTGGGACTACAGGCACGTGCCACCATGCCCAGCTAATTTTTGTATTTTTAGTAGAGACGGGGTTTCACCATGTTGACCAGGATGGTCTCGATCTCTTGACCTCGTGAT
>PVKV010017870.1:0-46403 GCA_004027835.1 Alouatta palliata
GAGCCAGTTGTTCAGTTTCCATGAAGCTGTGTGATTCTTAGTTTCTTAGTCCTGAGTTCTAATTTGATTGCACTGTGGTCTGAGAGACTGTTTGTTATGATTTCCATTGTTTTGCATTTGGTGAGGAGTGATTTACTTCCAATTATGTGGTCAGTTTTCGATTAGGTGATGTGGTGCTGAGAAAAATGTATATTCTGTGGATTTGGGGTGGAAAGTTCTGTAAATGTCTATTAGGTTTGCTTGGTCCATGCCTGAGTTCAAGTTCTGGATATCCTTGTTAATTTTCTGTCTCGTTGATCTGTCTAATACTTACAGTGGAGTGTTAAAGTCTCCCGCTATTATTGTGTGGGAGTCTAAGTCTCTTTGTAAGTCATTGAGAACTTGCTTTATGTATCTGGATGCTCCTGTATTGGGTGCATATATATTTAGGATCGTTATCTCTTCTTGTTGCATTGATCCTTTTACCATTGTGTAATGCCCTTCTTTGTCTCTTTTGATCTTTGTTGGTTTAAAGTCTATTTTATCAGAGACTAGGACTGCAACTCCTGCTTTTTTTTTTCTTTTTTTTTTTTGCTCCCATTTGCTTGGTAAATCTTCCTCCATTCCTTTGTTTTGAGCCTATATGTATCCTTGCATGTGAGATGAGTTTCCTGGATACAGCACACTGATGGGTTTTGACTTCTTATCCAATATGCCAGACTGTGTCTTTTGATTGGGGCATTTAGCCCATTTAGCCCATTTAAGGTTAATCTTGTTATGTGTGAATTTGATCCTGTCATTTTGATGCCAGGTGGTTGTTTTGCCCATTTGTTAACACGATTTCTTCATTGCATCAATGCTCTTTACTATTTGGTACGTTTTTGGAGTGGCTGGTACTGGTTGTTTGTTTAAACAAATTTTTACAGAAAACCTACCTATTATGTACTCTGTGCTAAATAGTAAGGATACAAAGGAAGTAAAATTTTTGTTAATTTTTTAGTTTAATAGAGGAAGATCTAGTACTGTAGATCCTCATTATTTCCAGATTCTTTATTTACAAAGTCACTTCTTTGAACTTGCAAAGAAGGTCCTTTGCAGACAAATGAACGGTGGCAAGAAGTTGAATTGCTTGGTGCACATCTTCCCAGATGAGGCTGAACAAGGCAATGCTATGCCTTCTTGGTTGAGCTCCCATATTGCAAACAAGTGTCTTTAACATGGTGTATCTAGTGTCATATTTTTGCATTTTTGTGTTGTACAAAAATATTCCTAGAATCACTTTTTATAATAATAATAACCGAGAACCACACAAAGATCAATCAGAAGTAGAATTGAAAAGAAGCCACATTGACAGAGGTATGTCAATGAAGCCCAGAAGCCAAAAAAAAAAAAAAGCTCCTAGCAACCAAAGCTGGAACAATTAGGGCAACAAAATTAATTAACTTATTAATTATTAACATCACATTGTATTATATTATAACTCAAAGTTAGAGATAATGGTTGTGCAACATTGTGAATGCACTAGATGACTTTGAGTTGTTTGCTTTACAATGGTTAATTCTATGTCACGTAAATTTTACCTCAAAAAAAAAAAGAAGAGGCAATTAGCAGCAGGATTGGCAGCAACCCATTAAGAGGAAAATGATAATAAAATCAGGGTAGAATGACATCACTCCATAGCAGTTCATTTTTTTAGATTAAACATATATATATTTAGTGGAAATGTATATATAGTGGAAAATAGTGGACTTCCCAAGGATGCAGTCCCATTTATAATGACCACAAAATGAATGAAATATCTAGGAATGCAGTTATTGAAGGAGGTGAAAGATTTCTACAAGGAGATTTACAAAAAATGCTGAAAGAAATTGGAGACAACACAAATAAATGAACAAACATCTCATGCTAATAGATTAGAAGAATCAACATCATTAAAATGGCCATACTGACCAAAGCAATTTACAGACTCAACACTATTCTATCAAACAACCAACATCATTTTTCACAGAATTAGAAAATCTTTTCTAAAATTCATATGGAACCTAAAAAGAGCCTGAATGGCCAAAGCAATACTAAGCCAAAAAAAAAAAAAAAAAAAAAAAAAAAGGGGTAGGTGGCAGAGACATCATACTAACAGACTTCAAACTATACTACAAGGCTACCATAATCAAAACAGCATGGTATTGGTACAAAAGAGACACAAAGACCAATGAAACGGAATGGAAGACATAGAAATAAAGCCACCCACCTACAACCATCTGAAATCTTTGACAAAGCTGACAAAAATAAGCAATGGGGAAAGGACTTCCTGTTCAATAAACAGTGCTGGGGTAACTGACTAGCCATATACAGAAAAAAATGAAACTGGGCTCTAGTCTATTACTGTATAAAAAGATTAACTCAAGATGGATTAAAATCTTAAATGTAAGACTTCAGACTATAAAAATCCTGGAAGGAAATCTAGGAAATACTCTTCTTGGTATAGGCCTTGGCAAAACATGTATGGCTATGTCTTCAAAAGCAATTGCAACAAAACCAAAAATTGATAAAGGGGACCTAATTAAACTAAAGTGCTTCTGCACAGCAAGAGAAATTATCAACAGCAAGAGAATTATCAAGTAAACAGACAACCTACAGAATGGGAGAAAATATTCAAAAACTATGCATCCAACAAAGGTCAAATATGCAGAATCTATAAGGAACTTAAATCAACAAGCAAAATGCAAATAACCCTATTAAAAAATGGACAAAGGATATGAACAAACTGCAAAAGAAGACATACAAGCAGCCAACAAACATATGAAAAAGTACTCAACATCAGTAATTATCAGAGATGTACAAATCCAATCCATGATATGTCATCTTACACCAGTCACTGAAGGTTTGGTTAAAAAATCAAAATATAACAGATGTTGGTAAGTCTGCAGAGAAAAAGAAACACTTATACAGCATTGGTGTAAATTAGTTCAGCCACTGTGCAGAGCACTTTGGAGGTTTATGAAAAAGAAGAATTGGACTACCACTTGATCCAGCCATCCCACTACTGTGTAAATACCCAAAGAAAAATATTCTACCAAAAAAACACATGCACTCATATATTCATCAGAGCACTGTTCGCAATAGCAGAGATATGGAATCAACCAAGGTGCCTGTCTACAGAAGATTGGATAAAGAAAATGTGGTTTATATACACCATGGAATATTACACAGCTATAAAACAGAATGAAATTGTGTCCTTTATGGTAATGTGGATGTAGCTGGAAACCATTATCCTAAGGAAACTAACACTGAAACAGAAAACCAGATGCCACATGTTCTCACTTATAAGTGTGAGCTAAACATTGAGTACACATGATCATAAAAATAGGAACAGTAGACACTGGGGAATACAAGAGGGGAAGAGATAAGTGTTGAAAGAAACCACCTATTGAGTACTAAGCTCACTGCCTGGGTGATCATTCATTCATATTCCAAACCTCAACATGACGAAATCTTCCTTTGTAACAAATCTGCACATGTACTTTCTAAAAAGTTGAAAAAAATACATAAAAAATAAAGCAGGTAATATAAGTGTAACTTGGAGAAAATAAAAAGAATATACTAAATTTTCATGTTGAAGAAACGAGCACAAGGCATTGATACTTACAGACGTGGGCTCTATCTGGTGTACACTAACCACCAAGTGAAACTTGTATTGTGTTAATTAAAGTATTAGCAGATACTTTGGTGAATAAAGGGACTCTGATTTATTGAGTGCTGATAAAGAAAGGTGGGACATTAAAAAGCTGATGGGGGCCGGGTGCGGTGGCTCACGCCTGTAATCCCAGCACTTTGGGAGGCCAAGGTGGGTGGATCACGAGTTTAAGAGATTAAGACCATCCTGGCCAACATGGTGAAACCTCGTCTCTACTAAAAATACAAAAAAATTAGCGGGACGTGGTAGCACATGCCTGTAATCCCAGCTATTTGGGAGGGTGAGACAGGAGAATCGCTTGAACCTAAGAGGCGGAGGTTGTGGTGAGCCCAGAATGCGCCATTGCATTCCAGCCTGGGCAACAAGAGCGAAACTCCGTCTCAAAAAAAAAAAAAAAAAAAAAAAAAACTGATGGGAAGCTCTTCACACATATATGGAGCATTTTAAATATAGACAGTTCATGGGACACCTAACATGAGTAACTTTGGATACTTCTTCATAGGCTGGTCAGATTCTCCAAACAAGCAGAGTTGTCAGATGTAGCAAATAAAAATATAAGGATGCACAATTAAGCTATATTTTCGGAAAAACAAAGAGAATTTTTTCAGGGTAAATGTGATACAATTATTAAATGGGGACATGCTTATACTAAAAAGTATTTATTCTTTATATGAAATTCAGATTTTATTTGGCAACACTATAGACAAACCTCTTGTATTCAATCTCCTTCCTGGACTATAGAATCCTTGGTGCCAAAATTCATAGAGTGATTCATACAAAATGCTGGGGCTACCATATTTCTCACATAAGTTTTCAATTAAATGCCTCGGTTTTTTATATAGTTTCCCACCTTTGGTTTTATTCTCTTTAAAGAATAAATTTTCATTCTTCTGCTGGTATGGGAGAAACCATATTGCAATTTAATTTTTCTTAATTAACTTTCAGATTTTATATCTATTTTTAGCTCTGTGTTTTCACTTATCATTAGTTGTACCTTCACTCCTGCTTCTAGATATACCTGTTCCACCTCTTTCTGAAACTTGCCTTCTGAGGTGGTAACTGTGTTTCTTCCTTGCTTCTTTTTTTTTTTGGAGACGGAGTTTTGCTCTTGTTACCCAGGCTGGAGTGCAATGGCGCGATCTCGGCTCAACGCAACCTCCGCCTCCTGGGTTCAAGCAGTTCTCCTGCCTCAGCCTCCCGAGTAGCTGGGTGCCACCACGCCCAGCTACTTTTTTTATTTTTAGTAGAGATGGGGTTTCATCATGTTGACCGGGATGGTCTCGATCTCTTGACCTCGTGATCCACCCGCCTCGGCCTCCCAAAGTGCTGGGATTACAGGCTCTTCTTTGCTTCTTTCGCAGACTGTTTAGGATTCAGGTTATTCAGTTTGTCTATGACAGTTATCATTTGTCCAACTATTTTTCAGCTTTATAAATTCCTTCATTTTGGGAGGGAGCAGAGGCAAATATGCATCTCCAGCCCGTCTTCTTTAAGCAAAGTCAGATCTAGACGTTTTTGCAAATGACATTTAAGGAGCAGTTTATCTTCAGGTAACTTTTCCTGAGACTAAAAAATGAGGGAATGATTCCTAACTCATTTTATGAGAGAATATAATTTTGACACAAAAAAAAATCAGAAAGAATACACACAAAGAAATGAGAAAATGCATTTCATTTTCCCACAAATATTAGGAAACAAAATCAAGCAATTCATTTTATATTATAGTGTTTGTATTAAAGACTGTAAGCATCTTTAGCAAACTGGATTTATAAGAGGAAAATAAAAGATTTTGAACATTAGAAAAATCTGTTACTATAATTAACCAAAAGACGCAAAGAAAAAATAACTATATAAGACAGAAGAGGCATCTGATAAAATTTTCTATTATAATTCAAAATACAAATTCATAGAAAACTGGAACTAAAAATAGGAGTAACCTGTATTTCCACCAAATATCAAGACTAAATTTTATATTTATCATTAGGAGGATTCCAATTCATGTCAAGCATTGTAAAAGGGTGAGTCTAATCAAATTCTGCTAGAAGTTTTAACCAGCTCGTCAATTAGGAGCAAGAAATAAAAGCTGCAATTTTCTTTTAAAAAAGTAAATATGGGTCTCTCTATTTACAGATAAAAAGGTGGTCTACATAGAAAATTCAAGAGAGTGTATAGGCAAAGTATTAAAACTACCTAAGACAATAGCACAGTAAATATACAAGCGTTAATTGTAGTTCTATTTACAATAAACATACAAACGTTAACTGTAGTTTAATTTACAATTAACATTTGTATATTTGTTTAAATGTAGTATTTGGAAGACAGAAAATTAAACACCATGCTAAAATCCATCAAAGGAAGTTTTAGATGATAAAAAGAGAAGTATGTAGTTTTAAATTGGAGACTTGAAAATAACAAATATGTAACTTAGCTATTAATTAATTTTTTAATACAGTCTCACTTAAAATCCCAATAGAGTTTGGGTAATTTTATTACCATACTTCACATTGAAAAGCAGATTCAAAAATTCTCATGTGTCAGTAAAAGCCATTAAAAGTTAAGGATTACAAATGGTATAAATTCACCTTAGCAGATATTAAGACTTCAGATAAAGCTGTAAAAGCATAAAAAGTGACAAATTGATACAGAGTTTGAATATCAAACTGAAGGAATGCAACTGTTTGCTAAGAATGAGATACTTTTTTTTTTTTTTTTCAAGATGAGGTCTCACTCTGTCTCCCAGGCTGGAGTGCAGTGGCACAATCTTGGCTCACTATAACCTCCACCTCCCAGCTTCAAGCGATCCCCCTACCTCAGCCTCCCAAGTAGCTGGGATTACAGGCGCCACCACGGCAGACCCAGCTAATTTTTGTATTTTTAGTAGGGATGGAATTTTGCCATGTTGGCCCGGCTTGTCTTGAACTCCTGACCTCAGGTGATCCACCTGCCTCGGCCTCCCATAGTGCTGGGATTACAGGCGTGAGCTATTGCACCTGGCTGAGACACCATCTTATGAAGAAGCTTCATAAATTACACAGGTGTTATTACAAATCCATGGAGGATAGATGGCCTATGGAACACATGGTGCGGGGACAATAAAGTTAAATCCCTATCTCACAGTACACATAAATTCATTTCAGGTAGATTAAAGACCTAAATGTGAAAAAGCAGCCCTTCAAAATATTTGGCAAAAATATTGAAGAAAATCATTATAATTTCAACATAAGGGAACCTCTCTTAAGATGAAAAAAGCACAAGCCAAAAGTTAAATGAACTAATAATTAGGTTTATATTAAAATTATAAATTTCTTCATTTCAGAAGATGTTATAACAAAAAATGAGTTATATCTTGGGGAAAAAATTTCCATAAAAGGTTTCATATCAAGAATGTATAAAGAATTACACATTAAGAAAAATAAAATATGTAAAATTAACATAATTCATAGATGAATAAATTCAAATTGGCAATAAAAATCTAAATTATATCATTGTTAGGAAAATACAAATTAAAACACAAATGAAATATCATGTCACATTCATCAGGTTGGATTTTTTAATCTGAAAATATTAAATGCTTTTAAAGATGTGGTAGAATAGGAACTCTAATACATAGCATTGAAAGTGAGAGCGAAAAGTAGCACAATCATTTTGAAAAATAATTTGATCATATTTTCAAGATGCTCAAGGCTTTGACCTGGAAATTTAACTTCTAGGTACATACTCATAAGGAAATACATGGCAAAAATTTTCAATGAAGCACTGGTTTTAAGACAGAAAGACTGGAAGCAACTTATTCATTAATTGAATAATAGATAAATAGTAGTATTTTCATGCAGTAGAATTCTATTTAGCAGTTAAAGTGAATGGATAGTGTCATATACATCAACATGGACGATGCTGATAAAGAATATAAAGAATAAAGAAGGCAAGTTGAAGAATAATAGACACAGTTCTATGCGATTATAGAATTGAAAAACATGCCTCGGAAAAAAATAGTTTATCGATATGCACATATGTAGCACAATGATAAAATTATGTGCATGAATGATAAACACCACATTTAGAATAGGAGTTTTGTCTGAGGAAGAAAAGAAAGGAATGGAATTCAGATATACAGTGGGTTTTAATTGCATCTGATACATCTTATTTCCTAAAAAGACTCTGAGGCAAATACGGCAAAATATGAAAGTTGGCCGGGCGTGGTGGCTCACGCCTGTAATCCAAGCACTTTGGAGGCCAAGGCGGGCGGATCACCTGAGGTCGGGAGTTCAAGACCAGCCTGACCAACATGATGAAACCCCGTCTTTAAAAAAAAAAAAAAAAAAATATGAAAGTTGACAAAGCTGTTGTTGTATTTGCATGTATTATTTTATAGTTTTCTACATGATTGAAATATTTCATAATACAAAGTAGAAATAAAATATATTTCATCCTAAAAATAAAAAACTTGGAGAAGTGACTTAAAATGTTTGATGTATCGCACATTACTGTAAAAACTGGTTAAGCTTCTTTTTCACTTTTTTTCAATGGGCACCTGTTTCTGGCTTGCCTCTCTAATGAAGAAAATCTGAGTGGTAGAAGCTCTCATTGTATTTTTAAAATACCGATCAAATCCTGTTACAGCAAGTAAATGGGCCCACCTAACTGCTTCTTTTTTTTTTCAAGGTAAAATAAATATGATTTTGTATTTTTAGTTGATGTAAAAGATAACTTGTTTGAAGTAATAATAATTACAATAATTGGTTGCTTATAGCACATGGATAAGTGAAATGAATAAATGCTGTTATTGACAGTTTTCTTGGTAGTTCTCCCCCTGATTTCCAATAGCAGCCATTCAATGCCTTCGCCACCCTTCTTCCTGATCTCTGTCAAGCCCACTCTTTCTCATTCTTGTCAGATGATCTTTCCGTGGGAGGACACCAGATGGGAATTACCTCACTCACCTGCATCTGCCCCTATCCTTTCCTTTTCCCTCTAGGCTCAGAGGATGGCAGGTCCCTCCCTCTGCTTATGAATTTGGTGCTGTGCCCTTAGGCACCTCTCCAGCTCTTTTTCTACTTTAATGTATCCTCAAGCTCTTTGACTCATGTACCTTCTTAGATTCTTCTTATCTGTAAAGTAAGGGCAATAAATACTAATTTCCAAGTGAGATCAAACAGAGAACCTGTGTAAGTGTTCATTTTTTTTCTGTCAAGGACTACGTATCTTCAAGGAATTGTACTTTGTAACCTAAGATTTTTTTTTTAATTTTCTTTAAGTTCTGGAATACATGGCAGAATGTGCAGATTTGCACATAGGTATACATGTGCCATGGTGGCGTAACCTAAAATTTTAAGTATAGAAAGATTTTATTTACTTCTTTAAAGAGGTTCTTTTCATATAATTTAAGTCTCTGAAATACCTACAGAAAACATTTGCAAAAATAAATTCATAAACAGAAACCAAGGAAAATTCAATGAGTGCTAAATGGTAAGAGGGAACAGCAGTGAAAGACATCTAAAAGTTTGTAGAGAATTATTCATTAAATAGCCATTTTGGATTCTTTTTACTTCTTCTTCCCTGTAAGGTGATATTTTCTTTTCCAGTACTAATCAGAAGAATGTTTGAGTTATGAAAATACATGTTTTAAAATTGATCAAAATGATGTATTGTGTTATGTTCAAATTAGCCAATTGACACAGCACTTTGAATGACTAACAGGCCATAAAAACACTTTTGAACAGTATTGTGAAGCATTACAGATGCTTTTTTTGGATTAGCTGCTCATTTTCTAAATAGATTTATCTGATAGCTTTTCTCATTTAATAAAAGGATGAACTGGAAAAATATGAACAGATTGTGATAACCAGAAATAAATGAACTTGACAACTTGGAAGAGGAGCAATTTCCAATGGACTAGAAAATGACATAGGAGAACTTTGGCATGCATAATTTATGTATGAATAAAAAATAAAATTTTTGACATTTAACTTTAGAACAAGCTGCCTAGATGTGAATTTTGGAAAAAATAACATTTTTAATATTCTAAAAAATAATGTTTTGCTCTAATATGTACTTAACTATGTTTTACCTAATAATGTAAAATATTCTGTGTCTTCCTCTTTCTCCTGCCTGTCCTTTATTTCTTCATTTCAAACATTCAAAAGTAATATGTTGATGAGACTGACTATGATGAAGACTATAGTTCTACTATTTTGATTCCATATTACTCCTAAAAAGTGAACAATTTAATCTCTTGTTTGAATATCTTCATTGTAACTGATCTTTTTAGAAGATTCTATTTCCAGTCGAGCTATTTTTCATTACCTTTGTAACTTGAGCAAATTTCTTAACATCTCTAAGACTCAGATGCTTCATCTATAGGAAGAAAATAATAATTCAAGAATGTTGTGATAATAAAAATGAAACAATGCATCTGACAACGTGTTAAAAACTATTAATTTCATAAACTATGCAAAGCAAGATATTTTACATATGCATTTCACACATTATCATTTCTCCATTGAAAGTTTCTGGAATCACGTATTAGAACTCTAGGCAACTGAGTTTTTATTTTTCATTCATATATTTGGCATCATGCAGAAACATCCAAACAGATATAAACCAGCTAAGCATGAATATAGTTAAGCATTTAAGTAAAATGCTCAAAAAGCTAGTTTACTGTCTTTGTATGATAATTAAAGAAATATGGGCACAAGAAGTAAGGGAGAAACCCAAGGACAAACTGGCAGCTGTCTATAAGAGCAAGATTTTACTATTTCATACTGGTTGTCTTTTCATAAAATCAGAGGAAGTCAGCGCTTATTGACATAGTGACTTAGGGATTTAGCATTTCATGTGGGGTTTTCCAAAAGACAAACATTTATTGAATACTTTCTATGACAGGCAATGAGAGTTAAAGATAAATAGAGCATAACTGTGGCCCCCAAACAACAATGTAATAAAGAAACAAATATATATAAAGACAGCTGTAACAGACTGCAAACATGTACTTTAATAGAAGTGTGTACAAAAGGTTTGGTGGTGATACTTAAAAAAGGACCAGAGAAGTCATAGCCAGGATTGATTTCCAAAAAAGAAGGTATTTGACTGATTTTGATGAGAAGGAGTATGTGTGTGTGTGTGTGTGTGTCTGCACATGTGTGGATGTAGGGGGTAGAAAAATCTGATAGAAATAACTAAAAGAGATCAGTTCAAACAAAAAAGGATACATATTCAAAAGTAGTCAAAAATTTAAAAAAATGATGTAGGCCAGGTGTGGTAGATCATGCCTCTAATCCCAGCTGTTTGAGAGGCCCAGGCTGGAGGACCACTTGAGCCCAGAAGTTTGAGTGTAGCCTGGGCAACATGAGGAGACCCCACCTCTACCAAAAAAAAATGATGGAGTTATGGTGACGCATGGCTCTGGTCCCAGCTACTTGGGAGGCTGAGGTGGCAGGATTGCTTGCATATGGGAGGTCAAGGCTGCAGAGAGATATGATCCTGCACTCCAGCATGGGTAACAGAATGACACCCTGTGTTAAACAAAAACAAAAACCCTTGATGTGTTTGTGAAATAGCAGGCAGTTTAGGTGTCCTGGTTCAAAGTATAGTATGTGGGAGGGATCAGCAGGTGAGGAGTTTAGAAAATAGAAGAGGTAGAGGGAGGTCAGAACAGCTGAGCAGACCTGAGTTAGCATATGGAGTATCAAGTTATAGCCAGAGCAAAACGTGGAGCTCAAACAATAAAAACCAATGGAAAGCTATTAATGGCTTCAGTGGAGGCAGACTGGTCTTCCTTAAGGTTTTCTTCTTTTTTCATTTAAAAAATAAATAAATAAATAAATCACCCTGGAACAGAATGGAAGAAAAACTATAGGGATAAAAACTAGAGTAGGAAGGAAAGTTACAAGAATACTGAAAGAAACAATGGGGGTTTCTGAAGCAGGAGAAACTGACATGGGAGAATGAAAGACAAAAAGGACAAGGCAGTTATTGATGTACCCATGCTGTGGGTTAACAAATTGAAGCTCTAAAAAGGTAATTAGCCCATCTTCACACATTGGTCTCTATTGAATTCAAAGGCAAGATGGGCTTCCAAACTGTTTTCCCTTGGGTGGAACCACATTTGCCTCCCCCAGCCCCACCCTACCCCCCAGTAGGCACCAGTGTGTGATGCTCCCCTCCCTGTGTCCATGTGTTCTCATCGTTCAACACTCATGAGTGAGAACATGTGGTGTTTGATTTTCTGTTCTTGTGTCAGTTTGCTGAGAATGTTGTTTTCCAGCTTCATCCATGTCCCTGCAAAGGACATGAACTCATACATTTAATTTATCCAGTCTATCCTTGATGGGCATTTGGGTTGGTCCCAAGACTTTGCTGTTGTAAACAGTGCTGCAATGAATATATGTGTGCGTGTGTCTTTATAATAGAACAATTTATAATCCTTTGGGTATATACACAGTAATGGGATTGTTGGGTCAAAAGGTAGTTCTAGTTCTAGATCCTTGAGGAATTGCCACACTGCCTTCCACAATGGTTTAATTAATTTACACTTCCATCAACAGTGTAACAGCGTTCCTATTTCTCCACATTCTCTCCGGCGTCTACTGTCTCCAGATTTTTTAATGATCACCATTCTAACTGTCATGAGATGGTATCTCAATGTTTAAGTTCTTTGTAGATTCTGAATATTAGTCCTTTGTCAAATGGACAGATTGCAAAACTTTTTTCTCATTCTGTTGGTTGCCAGTTCACTCTAATGATTGTTTCTTTTGCTGTGCAGAAGTTTTTAAGTTTAATTAGATCCCCTAATAATGGGATGTTTTGATCTTGGCAGACTTGGGAGGGAACAATTTTAGGAAACACAACCTTGGTAAAAGTGGTAAAAGTTACTGCAGGTCTCGGTTTTCATGATGAAACTAACAGACTGCTTTTGTTTATCATTACTCATTAATTTCTTATCTATGGAATAAACAAAGTCATGTTTATATGGGTGGCCTCAACTATATGGTGTATCTGCTTCTCTATGGACTTTATAGTTCAATTGCTTTGAACAGTAAAGAAGAAATTTAAGAAATGCTAAAAAATAAGTCAGAGGTTCCAAGTTGATTCAAGACAAATTTGGCTAAAAATTCTCAGTTTTCTCATCTATTAATAAATAAATAAAACCTGTCTGTATTAGTTAGGGCTTTCCAGAACAAAGAAGGGCTAGTGAGTATGTATATATGTTCATACACCACAAGAGCATGAGAGAGAAAAAGGAAAGGGCACAAATTTATTTTAAGAAATTTGCTTCTGTGATTGTGGTGGTTTGGTAATCCCCAAACCAGATGATGTATGCTGGAAAGCTGGAGAAAAAGGGAAAAGTTGCTGCTTGAATGTGAAGGCAGTCTGTTGGCAGAATTCCTTTTTGCTTGGGGAAGGTCAGTCTTTTTCTAGTAAGGCCTTCAACAGTGATTGATTGACTGAGGTTCACCACCTTATGGAGGGTAATCTGTTTTACTCAAAGTTGAACAGTTTAAATGTTAATCTCAGCCAAAACACCCTTATAGAAACATCCAGAATAGTGTTGGACCAAATATCTGGACACTACGGCCAGGCTGACAGATAAAATTAGCCATGATATCATCTCAAAGGAATGTTCTGAGAATTAAATGATTTAATATCTGTAAAGCACTTAGTGTATTTTCTGGCACATACCATTCATTAAATGTTAATTCTTGTTGTTATTCAAGCAAATTCTGTGGTGTTGAAGAAAATAACTACTGTTTTATAGCTTGTATTAAAAATACTTCTACTTTGAAATAATTGGAGACATTTTGAGTGATCATGAAAAGCAGCAAACATGAGGCAGAGAAGAGTTTTTTAGTAAATTGTTAGATGTTCTCATTCAGATCGAAACTTTGTGTAGAGAAACATATTTATGTATCTGTACGAATGCAAGTACCCTGAAAAAAATATTTCTTTTACATTGCTTTCCTTGGTACTGCCAGAGATACAACTCTTTCCTTTTCAATGGTTAGAGAAAGGTCAGTTCTTCAAATCTGATCAGGAAAAGTGGCTTGCTTCCTGCTAAAGAGTAGCTTGTGTTTTATCTTTCTGCTTTTCTCTTTTGTGACTGCTGGGAAATCGGGATAAAATAAAGGCCTATCTCATAAAACCTTAGGCAGTAGCACGGCTGCATTATTCACACTTAGCTCAAATGGAGAAGTTCATTACAACCAGAAAAGTTATGAAAGATATGCAGTTCCCAAGTGGACTTGGCTTTCCACCAAATAAATCATTCATGAATGTGCAAGGTTATAGCCTTGCTTTCCCTCTCTGCACCTATTTCATTGTAGGACTCTTAACTGCCTGGCTTTTGCTACTCGCACACTGATCTAATAGCTGAACTCAAATTTCAGAGATCAGCAGTTTGCTGCTCTGACAGTGTGAGGTTCTCCCTTTCTTCATTAATTGTGAATTTTCTCAAAGCTTGATTTTCCTTTAAATCATCATTTGTAAGAAACTCTGTGATTCCTTAATAAATTCTTTCCCCTAAACAATGCTGACTTCCCATTTATTTCAAACTCGTTTGAAATTACCATCTTTGATTATCAGTCCTCGGCTTTATTTCACCCCCCGCCCCTGCCAACCCACAGACTGAATTGCTTTCTTTCCCTGTGAGTACTCTGGGAGTTTGTTCCAGGTACAAGCAGTTTTGCAACTTAAGGTATGAAACAGCCGTATTCTGCTGCTTTTCTTTTGTTCCACGTTCTTTGTTTCTCAGCCTCATTCATATGATTAATCTTATGAAGGGCTCTGCTCACATTGTAGTAGTAGTCAGCCTGGATTGACAGTGGTGTAGCCTACCCATTGAGCCTGCTGGAGTTGAGGGTGGAGTAGCTGGTGTAGTCAGTACCAGCCTTGGGCGAACTGGAAACAGAGCCGAGAGTGTTTTGGGTGCCTATAACTCCAACCCTTGATGCTGTGCTTCTCTCTCATTCATCCCCCCCAGCCAATGCTCTTCCACTGCTCTAAGTCCCTTCTGTCTTTGAGAAGCTAACTCTCATTCTGGAGGATCTCATGTTACCTCTTAATTTCCATTATGTATGTGGATTATTTGAAGAGAGGAATGTTTAACCCAAAGAAACACAAGTTGTGGAGTATACAGCCTCCTGAGATGGACAGTGTGCCTTTTAAACCACGTGATATAGGTAATTATGTACTCTGTCTATTTTTCTGGAAGTCTTTAAAGAAGATCTCACTATGAAGTAGACAGTGCTGAATCCCCCATAAGCACACTGAAAGTAATGAGAACTCCTGGTTTCCTACCCCAATTCCCCCTTCCTAGACTGGTATATTCATTCTCCAGTTGTATACAGTGTTGACTGCTAAGGACTCATGGCTGTGAGTGGTACTCATCTCCGGAGATTTCTTATTCGCTAGTGGGAGCCACCTAGCTTAAAAATTCCTGGGATGTTATTCCTGACTCAGGAGCAGCCCACAACCACCGTCAATGGCTGGCTCATATGCAGAACCAAATCCCAGCTGCCTCACCCAGAGCTGGAACTACTATGGGCTACCATTTCGGCCCTAGAACTCCTCTTGGGCTCAGCCTGAAGCTAGTGTCCAGCTGAACTCACATCTATGTCTCGCTTCTTCCCAGCCCCCTTCTCTGCTTCCTTCACTTCCTTATAGATTCCTCCCAGAAGAGCTGTCTTGAAATCACTTGCACAAGAGTGCATTCTTAGTCTTATTTTCTAGGGGACATAAGATCCTGAGCTAAATTTAGGGTACTGGCAAAGCATGGGACCTAAAAGGGAGGAGGGTGATTTTTTGCAACATTTGATATTTCAAATCAAGAAAAAATGGCATTTAAGCACTGATCATAGAGAAAAATTAGAATTTCTCTCTCTTTTTTTTTTTTTAGAGGTTCACATTGCTGTTATATTTTAAATGACTTCTGGCAGGGCACCTAATCTCTTGAGTATTTAATTACACTACATTTCTTAATCAAGCATTAGTTAGTAGAAAAGGATATTTATTGTATATGCCAATTTTTTTGCCATTTATTTGAAGATGCATGCCTCTTTGAATTCATGGATGAAAAAACATATATAAATCACATAGTTTACAAATTTAACTATGCAAATCTTGTAACTACAAATGAATCTTTCCAAAGAAGTGATTTGATAAATTGTTGCTAGGTGACAATTCTTTGTCTACTGAAGGCATCTTGCACTTGGCCATTCTAGGAGAAAACTCTAGTTCAGGGAGGGAGGTGTGGGAGAATCTCGTATTTTCTACATATTAAATGAGGTCAAGCTACTTCCAGGTTCCAGTCAGAACTGTGAGCTTATCTTACCAAGCCTCCTTTCTTGAAACCTACATTAGAGGCAGAGAAAACCCAAAAACTTGGCAGCAGGCTTCTGATTGACCATAGAACTGTTCACATTTAGGTAACCCTCTTACTTGAGTCATATCTCTTCAGTTTTTTATAACCCAGAGTCATATCTGTCTATGCTCACACTTCATGTTTTAGGCAGCTATTTGCCCATGCAAGACACACTCTAGCCATAAAAGTGCTATCTTCCTTGTTCTCATTCTGCATCTTCTGTGATTCTGCACCCATCCCCACTCCTCCTCAACTCCTTCCTCTCCCTTGTCTCCTCACAGGAATTTCTACGGATGGATGATCCACTTGGGTATATCTCAGGATAAGTGGCCAGCAATGGCTCATTCTCCAGCACCCAGATGCCTCACAATATTGTGATCCTAGGTCATGTCCTCAAGGTATCCCTTAAAACAGAATGAAATAAACAGAACACAAGAGAAGCCACCATACAAGCAGGAGGCTTTCTACTGCCAAGATTCCAAATAGATTAAGCCTGTCAGTTCGACCACCTTTGCTCCAGGTACTGTGAACTCCTAATGGGGTGAAAGGTGAGATGCTTTCTTGAACTGCTCAATTGAATTAGCTTTAAGAATGCCCTCTGTTCATGTTGCAATTACGAGAGCTCTAGAAACAAGGTCAAAACTCTTTTCATGTTAGAACTATATCTACTGCTAGCTATCATTTTACTGCACACATACTATGTGACAGGTACAATGTCAGATACTTTTAGAGCCATAATTTTTCATCTTTATCGTAGCTTGCAGAGGTGGGTATTCTATCCATTCTGCAAATGAAGGAATTGTGGTTTAAAGAGGGTAAGATGTTAAGTGCCAAATCTGAATATAATCCTGCGTGGATCTGTCTTCCAAGTCTTTATCCTATTACCCTCCTTTTTATTCTCTTCTAACTTCTGACTTCTCACTAGTCACTTTAACAATTATCCATTTGTATAGCCCCCTATCAGTTATCTACTGCTTCATAACAATCTTAGTGGCTTAAACATTTATCAACTCACATTTTCCATCGATCAGGAGACTTACTATGGCTTATCTGGCACCATTGCTCAGAGTCTTAAAATCTGCAATCAGGGTGTCAGCTTGCCTTTGTTCCTTTCTGGAGCTTGATGTCCTCTTCCAAGCTGCAGGAAAAACTAGTTTCCTTGCAGCTACAGGGCTGAGAGCCCCAGCTTTTTATTGGCTGTTGGCTGAAACTTGCTCTTATCTCCGAAAGTCCTCTGCATGGCCCTTTACGTAGGTGTTCACAACACGGCTAGTGGTTTCTTGCAAGGCAGCAGGAATCTCCCTCTCCAGTGTGCTATGATGGAGTTTTACGTAATGTAACCTAAGCAAAGGCATGACATTTTACCAACTTTGCTATATGCTATTTGTTAGAAGCAAGTCACAGGTCCCACCTACACTCAAGGGGAGGGAATCATACAGAGGCATAAATTATTGTGAGTTACCTTAGGGTGTTTCTGCCATCCTCCCTTGGCAAATATCTCACAAGGCAGCAGATGATTCCCACTGCAGCTGTTAGTTCCAGCTGCCATTTTCCTCCCCCATCTATAAAGTGGGGAGGGCCGGGCGCGGTGGCTCACGCCTATAATTCCAGCACTTTGGGAGGCCGAGGCGGGTGGATCACGAGGTCAAGAGATCGAGACCATCCTGGTCAACATGGTGAAACCCTGTCTCTACTAAAAATGTCTCTACTACAGGCTGAGCATGGTGGCGCACGCCTGTAGTCCCAGCTACTCGGGAGGCTGAGGCAGGAGAATTGCTGGAACCCAGGAGGCAGAGGTTGCAATTAGCCAAGATCGCGCCATTGCACTCCAGCCTGGGTAACAAGAGCGAAACTCCGTTTCAAAAAAAAAAAAAAAAATTGGGGAGGGTGTTATTCATGTGCTTTGCTGAGGCAGGGTGACAATTTGGCCATGAAATGCTTTGATACCCAAAATGAAAGGCTCTTTGTAAAGCCAAAGTATGTTTTTTCCCCAAAGAGAAAAATATAGAAAGAAGTCATCTGTTGCTAGGGAAACCACAACCTTTCACTAAGCTTATTCAGAAAAAAGACATATTCAAGACTCTTCACTGTAGGAGCAGAGATTGTGCTTTATGTCGGTAAGAATAAACAAAGAAGAAAAATATCATTCTTCTCAAATGAAAAAAAAAATCCATTATCTTGTTTCTTGCTAAAAATATTTTATTTTGCAGGTTCAATTTGAAATTCACAGTCCCCACCCCCACTCCTGCCGTTTTCATCTTGCTTTATACGAAACTCCCTTGGAAGTCAACAGAATCTTTGGATCTGGACAAAACACGAGAAGCTGAAGGAAGATTGGGCAAACTAGCAAAAACCCATTCCAATATGGCATGGCTGAGAGGCTATGGGATCTCTCCCTTCTATCTACATTGTGCCTGGGCACTAAGTCAAGAAGGAGTTTCAGAAGATTTTTTTTTTTGATACTCACATTTAGTACATTACCAGACTCCTTATACTGTCGCTTAAACAGTCATATTTTTGTACAGACACTGGGGTTCAATTCTTACTTTTAAAAAGCAGTTCTATTTTCTAGCGTCTGAAATTTCTAGTGTCAAATCTTTCACTCCAAAGATCACCTTCACAGGCCCTTTAGCTCCAGGTCTTTTTCTTTGTCACATAGCAGGATGCTTTCTCTCTAAGTGTCCTGGTGAGCAGGGTCACTAAGCATAGGCTTCCAAATGCTTGGCCAAACCACCATCATCTCCCGAAGAAATTCTATGTAGCATCTCTTCAGGGATGTTTTGTTTGCGAAAGTGTGGAAGAGACACAGGATGAAAGGAGGAGATAAGTAAACTAGAGTTTTCTAACCTGCAGCAATACTATTAAGGGCGGTATTTGAATGGGGACATGACTCCCATTTAGCCTCCTGAAAACCTGGTGGGACTGTGGAGGATATCACTTAAAGTCAAAAAATGAAAAGACATCTGGAAATTAAGAATGTTATTTTGGGTTGGCTTTTGTGTACAGTCTATATACCGCTGATTCTTCTGCTCTTAGTTATTGTTGGACAAATATCCAAAGTGGATTCTATATCTTTTCTTCCTAGGTAAGAAGCTATTCAAAAGGCCCATGATCAGGAAGGAGCTGGGGAGACAGACATGGACTCAGGAATCCAAGTTATTCAAAACCTATCTGCTGAGCAAGCAGTTCATTGCAGAGAGTTAGGACTGAATGTGAGCTATAGATTATTAACTAATAAAAGAATAATTATTATAGTTCTAATTGGCTCAGATATTCATTCAGGAATACATATTTCACAAATACATATATGTACATATTTCACATATATATTTCACAAATATATATAATATATGTAATATATATACACATATTTGCTCTGTGAGTCTGGATGAAACAATATTTTATTCATTATTTTGGTGCTTACATTAAAGCTTGTTAATTCAAGCTGTTAACCTCCCTGTAGGAAAAATCTCAAATGATTACAGTCATATTTGACACTGATCTAATGCTGAGAATCACATACAAATAAACATCAGTAAAAATGAATTTTTTATTTCGATATACAAGTCAACACGTGATATTAAAACAGTGGTTTGCATCACTATTTTGTCATAGCCATGCATATTGTACCAAGAAAAGACTGTACAAATTAGATTTCTAACTATCATTCAACTTCAACAGGACAACAAGATTTAAATTTATAACTTTCTATAGTGAATAGTCATTTTAAACTCTGAATTTCCCTGCCAAGGAAATTTTACATGGGGTCATAGGCATGAATTACTGGAAACTATGCAGAAAATTTTATCTAGGGAATATTAAAAAAGATGAGGATTTTTTAAAAAGCGAACATGTCACTGTATTCCAATTATACCATACTAAATTTCAATATTGTTAGATTAAAAACTTAAGAATAAAATATTTTTGTTAGAAGCAAGGAGTGAAAATGCTAATATTCTTCTAATTATAAGTTATGGGCAGCATAATTTGTTGCTAATAGCACTAGACACTTCTGTTGGTATTCAGCAGTAAAAGAAAAAAATTAAAACCACTCAGTTTGACATAGTTACATACCAATAAGGCATAGCTGTTTTTAAGCTCTTCTTTAAAAGTGAACCTGACAAGCTACTCAGGAAATATCTAGCACATTCTCTGCCTTATAGGTTTGCATGTTGCTGGGAGATAAAAGTCATCAAAAGGTAAATGAAATGGGCAGGAAGAACATGAATAAATTGGAAACACTTAACTATGGTTATCCCGTTCTGCCTGGATGTAACAGTATAGTGGCTTGCAGTGGTAAATTGACCCAAGAAACTTATTTGAGACTATCAGCTCACTATTTTAGATAGATTCACAGCCTGTGTTACACTTGGGAGAAGTGATTTCATAAACTAGAAAAGACAATTATAGATTTTTAAAAATTTGCTCGGTTTGAGAAAAATATATCTTTAAACCAAAATAAACTTAATGCTCGGTTACACAGAAGTATATTTCTTCTTTTTAAAAGTGGTTGGCAGTTGAAACAATCATTACATTATTTGGAAATAATTTAATTACCTTGAAGCGAGTATGAAGCTATTGGCATGAGCTGCAGATTTAGCTGTTATACAACATAGAAATAAGATTCATCAGTCCAGGTTCTTAGCCATCCTATTCTAACCATTAATAATAATGTCTGTTCCTCATCTCCTCCACACTGCTGCCTATGCAGTTGCCTTGAAAATATTTTCAGTGGAAATGAACAATTAAAATGGTGGGGTCTTCACTTCAGCGGCACTTAAGTTAAAACTGAAACATACAGAGAAGATTAGCATGTTCCTTGTGCAAGGATGACATGCAAATTTGTGAAGTGTTCTATATTTTTATCACATTGTGACACAGAGTGTAAATGCCTTAGGTGATGGATATTCCATTCACCCTAATGTGTGAATTACATTATTGTGATTATTACACATGCTTGTATCAAATTATCCCATATAACCCATAAGTATCTGTACTTAATATGTACTCATAAAATTAAAAATTAATTAATCAATTAAAGGGTGGCAAAGTTTCTAATATCAGATTAGAGACTACTAATTTTTTTCATTGGTCCATTAATTTTATATGATTAGTCATTAACCAAGAGATTAATAAAATTACAGATTTATTGCCTCTGCCTTGTTTTGCATTGTAGAAAATGTGCAGAGATGACACCAGACTTGTATTTTTCAAACCCCACACTTACTTCATGTAAATGTAAATTCAGATGTACCACTTTACAGTTGAAAGGGATCTTCACAATCAACAAATGATTGATCTGAGATTCAGAGGGCAAAGCTATTTGTCTCAAGTCATAAAGATAATGTGAGACCTGAAGCAAAACTGAAGACTTCGTGATTCCTAGCCCAGTACCTTTACAGTGCACCTCCAAGACATTAGAAGTTCAAAACTTGTGTCAACTAGATATAAAATTATTATATTGTAATTTTCAGGACTGTGAATTTCCATAGGACATTTCCACTTTCCAAATAATTTTGGAAGCCTAAGTTAACACCTGCTCCTTTTAAGAAAATGAAAAACATCTTTATTCTTTAATAAATTCTCCTTGCTCCTACTATAAGTGCCAAACAAAAGCACACAAGCAGTCAGTATCTCCATTAAAAAAAAAAAAAAAAACATAAAATGGTTTAAAAAGTCTTATTAAGGAAGTGATCAATGGAACTGCTGCCAATGTTTGGCTCTATTTTCTCCTCTTGGATGTAATTGTTTACTTATTTTCAAAGTTGGAATCTTTCACATAACTGCAGATGCTACACTATGCAGAAACATTGTAAAACTGACCCTGAAGCCACCAGGAAGATTAACCAGTAATTTGAGCATATATTACTAAGGTTAGCATATTTGAAATGAAATAAGAACTGTGTTTGGTTAAAACTCTGTCTCTTCAGTGAGTTGTTTTAATAACAATGCTAGTGTCAGTGAGTTTTGAAAGCACTTAGAAGTATGCAAATACACACCAAATTATGCAATAGTCCGTGATCACTTGGAGCTAAGTGGATAGTGCCAATGTCAAGCATTCCAGCCTGTATTTTACCCTGAAATCACAAGCTCATTTTACAGTTAGAATGTGAGTTCAAGGGGCCTTGTAAGATAGACAATCTGGCACATGGTTAGCAAGAAATGATATTGGGTAGAATCTCTAGATGGAACAGAAGAGTGGTTCTGTTCCATCGCCTAACTTCTACTTTGACTTCTTGATAAACAGTAAGTTCTTTTGGGAATTACATTTTAAGAACTGTAATGTTTGACCATGACAGCCTCAGGTCAAGTTGTTTTAACTGCAAATTCCAGCTACTGTCTACTCAGACTTGCTCAGTTTTAGCCTTTTGCATGCCCAATAACAATGTATCTGTATATCCTCATTCAATATGGCTCTGGTTGTAGTTAGGTACATGGGGACTGAATCATATCGAATCAAGGAAAACAACTTGCAAAGCTAGAGGTTTGGAAATCTTCAAAGCTCCAAACATTTGACTAGGCAAACGTCTTTTGTCCTTGTTGCTGTGTTTTTTTCTGTTATCTGCTGATCGTATCTATGACACAATATTTGTGGTTTTTAAATCTGAAAAATAAGGTTTTGAAAAATAAGTGGGGTTTGAAGGAAGGGACATTTTCTTCTCAATTTGGTCACCTTGATTTTGCCACTTGGTTTAATACAAGGAGAATGTACCTCAAATATTGAAGTTGCCTATCTGTCTCATTTCGACTGAATAACAATTTTCTGGAGAGACTCCACAAAGTGGGGAAAGGGTAAGTGAGAGACATCCCAGGATCCCACATTCCTACCATAGAATCATGCAATCCTGGCCACGAGAGAGCCACCCAAGCCTCCCAACCGATGAAACTAACACAGGGAGCTTCTAGGAGGCCCTGGGACAGAAGTGCTCCAGGGAGGGAGCTCAGGCCGAGTCCCACACCCTTTCTGAGACCTTTCCAAGACCTAATGTCACCACAGCAGGGCACTATTTTCAAACCTAGCCTTTGGCAGACTGCACTGGGGTACGGCGGTGTGGGAGTTGAGGTATTACAGAAATGTGGGTTGTTGCTGCTGAAACTGGGGCATTAGCTTGCAGCAGTCAAGCAGCTGGGATTGAGAAGCATGTGAGATGTGAACTACAGCTGCTGGTGATGGGGAGCAAGCATTACTGGGACTGAGACTGTGATGCCAGCACAAGTTGCCACTGGAACTCAGTTGTAAGTTAGGCAAGGGCTCCAGCAGCTGGGGCTGAGGCACAAGCTATGAACAAGGTATCACCACCAGGGCTAAGGTGCAAGCCCTGCTGGCACTAGAGCATGAGAGGGACATGCATTCCCCACTTGCCGGCTGGCTATGGCCACTGAGGCCAGCCCCACTCTCCCCAGTGGCAGGGCCTCAGCACAGCTGCTACTGCCCCTCACTAGAGCACTCTGCTTGTGACCTGAGTATTACCCTATCCCTGCCCACCATGGCGGGTGCCTGATCTCACCACTGGGGTGGCGGGAGTGGGGATCTGAGCATAAGCCTACCAAGCCCATCTTTATTCTTCTCTTAGATAGAACACATAGCCTGGGCTCCTAAGGATTGCCCAACCGAATCTAGCATGTTGAGCACTTGAACGCTCCTCCCAGAAGCCCGAGGTTAGGCCTAAACTTCCAGCTATTACCACCCCAGCTGAAAAGTACCTGCAAGCACCATGTATGGGCCTGAAGACTTGCCCACTCAGTTAATTGCAGTCACTGCCAACATCATTGTACATCACTTGGGACCCAGAGAATTATCCTGCCACTGCTACTATCATTGCCCACACCACACTGCCTTCCCAAGGCCAGAGAACTCACCCACTCAACTGGTCCATGGCTGCTATAATTGGGATCTGAGCAAGCCACCTGGAGATCCAAGAATCTGCCCAATGATAACTACTAACAATGTGACCTGTGGAAACTCCCATGAGGCACGAGGACAAGCATGCTTAGTCCACTGTTACCACTGCTGGGACCTGAAGACTGACCCACCCGACATCTCTGTCCTCAGCACAACTTCACCATAGTCTCTGCTAGTAACCACACCCTAATCCACTAAGAAAATCATAGATACCACTGATGCTGTTTATGTCCCTCAAAATCCTACAGAGATTACACTCTACACTACTGCATATACCAGAATCAAAGTGAAAGTGTCCTGCCCAATCAATATCATATCCATATCTTTAGGAAAAGGACTTCCCCTATGAACATAAATTCAAACATAGGAAGAAGTGACTATTACAACAGATGCACAAACATCAATGTAAGAACACAGGAAACAAAAAAAAGGCAAGAAAATATGACACCTCCAAAGGAACACAATAATTCTCCAGCAATAGATCTTAATCAGAAAAACAATTTTTTGAAATTCAAGACAAACAATTCAAAATATTGACTTAAGCTCAGTGAGATACAAAATAATTCTGAAAAAATACAGGCAAATCAGGAAAACAATTTAGAATATGAATGAGAAATTTAGCAAAGAGATAGATATTTTTCAAAAGAATTAAATAGAAATTCTGGAACTGAAGAATTCATTTAAAAAAAAAACCATACACACACACATGAAAGTGTCAATGACAGACTAAGCACAAGAAAGAACCTCAGAACTTGAAGACAGGATGTTTTGAAATCATCCATCTAGAAAAAAATAAAGAAAAAAGAAGACAAAAGAATGAGCAAAACCTTCATGGCATTTAGGATAACATAAGCAAAAGAATATTTGAGGCCGGGCGCGGTGGCTCACGCCTGTAATCCCAGCACTCTGGGAGGCCGAGGTGGGTGGATCACGAGGTCAAGAGATCGAGACCATCCTGGTCAACATGGTGAAACCCCGTCTCTACTAAAAATACAAAAATTAGCTGGGCATGGTGGCACGTGCCTGTAGTCCCAGCTACTCGGGAGGCTGAGGCAGGAGAATTGCTGGAACCCAGGAGGCGGAGGTTGCAGTTAGCCGAGATCGCGCCATTGCACTCCAGCCTGGGTAACAAGGGCGAAACTCTGTCTCAAAAAAAAAAAAAAAAAAAAGGATATTTCAATTATTGGTATCCATGAGAGTAAAAAGAAAATGAAGTATTATTAGAAAATCTATTTAGCTAATTAATAGATGAAAACTTTCCAAGTCAAACAAGAGATTTAGACATTTGGATACAGGAAGTTCAGAGATTCCCCAAGCAGATAAAATGCAAAAAGGACTTCTCCATGGCACATTAAGATTAGATTTTCTAAAGTCAGATAAAGAATGAAGTCTAAAAACAGCAAATGAAAAGCATCTAGTCATTTATAAAGGAAACTACATCAGGTAACAGTGGATTTTTCAGCAGAGACTTCATAGACCAGAAGAGAATGGGATGATATATCCAGTGCCGAAAGAAAAAAAAATAAAACTTAATAGTTACAGGTACTATATCCAGCAAAATTATTCTTCCTAAATGAAAAAAAAAATCTTCTTTTCCAAAATAGACAAATGGGACCTAATCAAACTCCACAGCTTCTGCACAGCAAAAGAAACAGTCATTAGAGTGAATTGGCAACCAACAGAATGGGAAAAAATTTTTGCAGTCTACCCATCTGACAAAGGGCTGATATCCAGAATCTACAAAAAACTGAAACAGATTTACAAGAAAAAAACAAACAAGCCCATTCAAAAGTGGGGTGAAGCATATGAACAGACACTTTACAAAAGAAGACATACATGAAGCCAACAAACATATGAAAAAATGCTCATCATCACTGGTCATTAGAGAAATGCAAATCAAAACTACATTGAGATACCACCTCACGCCAGTTAGAATGGTGATCATTAAAAAATCTGGAGACAATAGATGCTGGAGAGGATGTGGAGAAATAGGAACACTCTTACACTGTTGGTGGGAGTGTAAATTAGTTCAACCATTGTGGAAGACAGTGTGGCGATTCCTCAAGGACCTAGATATGGAAATTCCATTTGACCCAGCAATCCCATTACTGGGTATATATCCAAAGGGCTATAAATCATTCTACTATAAGGACACATGCACACGAATGTTCATTGCAGCACAGTTTACAATAGCAAAGACTTGGAACCAACCCAAATGCCCATCGATGACAGACTGGACAGGGAAAATGTAGCACATAATCACCATGGAATATTATACAGCCATCAAAAACGATGAGTTCGCATCCTTTGTAGGGACATGGATGAACCTGGAAACCATCATTCTCAGCAAACTGACACAAGAACAGAAAATCAAACACCGCATATTCTCACTCATAGGCGGGTGTTGAACAGTGAGAACACATGGACACAGGGAGGGGAGCATCTCACACTGGGGTCTGTTGGGGGGAAAAAGGGGAGGGACAGCAGGGGATGAGGAGTTGGGGAGTGATAGCATGGGGAGAAATACCAGATATAGGTGATAGGGAGGAAGGCAGCAAATCACACTGCCATGTGTGTACCTATGCAACAATCTTGCATGTTCTTCACATGCACCCCCAAATCTAAAATGCAATAAAAAGTGTATATATTAGAAAAAACCTTCTTTTCCAGAGAATCAAACGCTGAGGGAATTTATTATCATTATACTGGTCCAACAAGAAATGTTCAAGGAGTCCTAAACCAGGAAGGGAAAGAATGACATTTACCATTACAAAAACACAGGAAAGTATGAAACTCACTGGTAAAGCAATCACAGAGAGAAGAAAAGGTTCTCAAATGATTCTACTACAGAAGTCCACCAAACCACAACAACAACCAGTAAAAAAAAGAACAAATAATGCATAAAATAACCAGAAAACAGGGACAAAATGACAGGAACAGAGTCTCACATATCAGTAACCTTGAATATAAATGGATTAAATTTTTCTACTTAGAAAATAGAATAGATGAAGGAATTATAAAAATTATTCAAGTATATATGACTTATAAGAAACTTATCTTACCAGTAAAGACACATGTAGACTGAAAGTAAAGTGATAGAACAAGATATTCTATGCAAACGGAAACCAAAAGCAAGCAGGAGTAGCTCCACTTGTATGTCAGATAAAATTAACTTTAAATCAAAAATAGTCAAAAATTTAAAAGAAGGTCACTATATAATGATAAAGGGATCAATCCAGCAGGAGTGTATAACAATTTCAAATATATATGCACCCAACACAGGAGCACTCAGATTTATAAAACAATTACTAGATGTAAAGACAGATAAATTGTAAAACGATAATAGGGAGGAACTTCAACATCCCATTCTCAGAGTCAGACATTATCAAAACGGAAAATAGAGAAACATTGGATTTAAACCGGACTTTACACCGAAAGAACTGAACAGACATTTACAGAACATTCTATCCAATAACTGCAGAGGATATATTCTTTTCACCAGCACATGAACATTCTCTGGATTAGACTACAGGTTAGGTCAAAAAACAAGTGTCAATTAAAAAAAATTGTAATAATATTAAATAAATTTTTGGAACACAATGAAATAAAACTAAAAATGAATACCAACAGAAACTTTGGAACTATACAAGGAAATTAAACAACATGTTTCCAAATGACCATTCAGTCAATGAAGAAATTAAGTTAGAAATCAAAAATTCTTAAGACAAATATGGAAACATATCAAAGCCTGTGGAATACAGCAAAAGCTAAGAAGGAAGTTTACAGCAGTAAATGCATACATCAAAAAATAGAAAGATTACAAATTAATGATCTAACAATGGACCTCATGGAACTAGAAAAGCAAGAACCAAACTTGAAAAGCAAGAACAAACCAAACTTCGAATTAGCAGAATAAAAAAAAATAATAAAGAAAACAACAGAATTAAATAAAACAGAGACTTAAAAAAATACACAGAATCAATGATGAGAAATTTTTTCTTTGGAAAAGTAAACAAGATTGATCAAACGCAAGCTAGTCTAAGAAAAAAAGAGAGGAAATAATAAAAAAAAAAATGAAAAAGAAGACATTACAACTATTTGCCATGAACAACTATTTGCTGACAGATTGGAAACCTACGGGAAATTGATAAATTCCTGAAGACACAAAACCTACCAACATTGAATCAGGAAGAAATATAAAATCTGTACAGACAAATAATGAGCGACAAGATTGAATCAGTAGTAAAAGTCTCCCAAAAAAGGAAAGCCCAGAACGAGACGAATTCACAGCAAATTCCATCAAATGTACAAAGAAGAACTAATACCAATCATTCTGAAACTATTCCAAAAAAAACGAAGAGAAAATAGTTCTCCCTAACTCATTCTACAAAGCCAGCATGATACCAAAACCTGACAAGGACACACACACATACACACACACACATACACACACACACACACACACACACACACACTCCACAGGCCAATATCTCTGATGAACACAGATGGAAAAATCCTTACCAAAATACTAGCAAACTGAATCCAGCAGCACATCAAAAGGATAATTTACTACAATCAAGTGAGTTTCATCCCAGGGATGCAAGTGTGGATCAACATATGCAAATCAATAAATATGATTCACCACACCAACAAATAAGGACAAAAACTATATGATCACCTCAATAGATGCAGAAAGAGTGTTTGATAAAATTCAATGTTCCTTCATGACAAAAAGTCTCAACAAAGTAGACACAGAAGGATCATACCTCAAAACATGAAACAGGTTTATATGACAAACTCACATCTAACATCATACTGAATGGGGAATAGTTGAAGGCTTTTTTCTCTAAAACCCAGACCAAAACAAGAATGCCCACTTTCACCACATAATATTGAAAGTTCCAGGTAGAGGAATCAGATGAGAAATAAATCACAGGCATCCAAATTGGAAAAGAAGAAGTCAAATTGTCCCTCTTTGTTTATGATATGATTTTGTATTTATAAAAACTTAGCAGCTCCAACTAAAATGCTTAGATTTGATTTATGAATTCAATAAAGTTGCAGGATAAAAAATCAATGTACAAAAATCAGTAATGATTCTATATACCAATAATGATCTAGCCAAGAAAGAAATATCAAAAAAAAAATAAAAAAAAAAAACAAGAAATAAATCTAATCAAGGAGGTGAAAGAGCCCATGCTTATGGATCAAAAGAATTAATTTTGTTAAATAGCATTAATGCCCATATTACCCAAAGGATTCTACAGATTCAATGCAGTCCTTATCAAAACACCAATGACATTCTTTACAAGATAAGAAAAACAATCCTAAAATTCATATGGAACCAAAAAAGTGCTTGAAAAGCAAAAAGAAACAAACTGTAGGCACTGCATTACCTGACTTCAAAATACAGTACAAGGTTATAGTAACCAAAACTGCATGGTATTGGTATAAAAATAGACACACAGACCAGTGGAACAAAACAGAGAACCAAGAAGTAAAGCAACTTATTTACAACCAACTGATCTTCAGCAAAACTGATGGGATCTTATACTGGGGAAAGGACACCCTTTTTAATAAATAGTGCTGGCAAAATTTGATAGTAGCATGCAGAAGAATGAAACTGGACCACTATGTCTCATTATATACAAAAGTTAAGATAGATTACAGACTTAAATATAAGACCTCAAACTGTAAAAATACTTGAAGAAAACCTAGGGAAAGCTCTCCTGGACATTGTTCTAGGCAGAGTTTATGACTAGAACCTCAAAAGCACAGGCAATAAAAAAATTAACAAATGGAACTTAATTAAACCAAAAACCTTCCGCACAGCCAAAGAAATGATTGATAGTGTGAAAAGGCAACCTGTTGAAAGGGAGAAAATATTTGCAAACTATTCATGTGACAGGTGACCAATATTCAGAATATACAGGGAACTCAAACTACAAGACAAACAGCAAATATCCCATTAAAAGCAGGCAAAGCTATGAATAGACATTTTGCAAAAGAAGACATACAAATGACTAACAGGTATATGAAAAAATGTTCACTGTCACTAATCATCACAAAAATGCAAATCAAAACAACAAGAGAGAGAATCATATCCCAGTCAGATGTCTCTTATTTTAAATGATATATATATACACACACACACAAAATAAGCCAGGCGTAGTGGTTCACCCTTGTAATCCCAGCACTTTGGGAAGCCAAGGTGGGTGGATCACCTGAGGTCAGGAGTTTGAGACCAGCCTGGCTAACATGGAGAAACCTTGTCTCTATTAAAAGTACAAAAAGTAGCTGGGCATGGTGGCACACACCTATAACCCCAGCTAGTTGGGAGGCTGAGTCAGAAAAATATCTTGAACTTGGGAGGTGGAGGTTGCAGTGAGCCCATATCATGCCACTGCTCTCTAGCCTGGGGAACAGACAGAGACTTTGTCTCGAAAAAAAGAATAAAAAATACATATATACAAAAAATATACAAATGTATTTTTTAAAACTACAAAAACTAATATATGTTGGCAAGGATCCAGATACAAGGGGTCTCTTATACACTGTTGGTGGGAATGTAAACTAGTATAGCCACAGGGAAAACAGAACAAACGTTTCTCAAAAATCTAAAAATAGAGTTACCATTCAATCCAGCAATCTCACGTTGGGCATCTACCTCCCAGAAAAGAAATTAATATACTACAGGGATACCCTGCACTTGCATGTTTGTTGAAGCACTATTCACAACAGGAAAAATGTGGAATCAACCCAAGTGTCAATCAATGGATGAATAGATTTTTAAAATGTGGTATCTATATATGCAATGGAATACTATTCAGTCATAAAGATGAATGAAGTCATGTAATTTGCAGCAACATGGAAGGAACTGAAGGTCTCTATCATAAGCGAAATAAGTCAGTCCCAAAAAGACAAATATCAAATGTTCCCAGTTATATGTGAGAGCTAAAAAATTTGATCACACAGTGGTAGAGAAAGGAAAGATAACAAAAACTATGAAAAGTGACTGAATGGGAAGAAGGGAGAATGAAGGCAAGGGAGTTAAAAGGTACAAATATACAGTTTGATGGAAGGAATAAATTGAATGTATGATTGCACAGTCGAGTAACTATAGTTAACAAAAACATATTCTACTCAGGTGACAAACATCCTTAATACCCTGGCTTGACCACTATGCATTTCATATATGTAGCAACATTTCACGTGTATCCCATAAATTTCTACAAATAAATAAATAAATAATTGTCCTTGCTTGTTTTGGTGATTTATCAGTGTTGGCATACTTTTTCTTAAAGGGCTAGGTAGTAAATAATTTAAACTTTGCAGGCCATGTCGTTTCTGTCACAACCACTCAACTCTGTTGCTGTAGTGCAAAAATAGCCACTGACAATAGGTAGACAAATGAGCACAGCTAAAATTCAGTATGACTTTATTTACAAAATTACATGCTGAGCTAGTTTTAGTCCTCAAACTGTGGTTAGGCAAACTCTAGATTACAGTAAATTATATGACTTGGATAAAAAAATGTTTAACAAAATCCTAAGCTTTAAAAGTCTTTTGCTGGACTCATAGGAGGATTCCACACAATGAGTTTTGTAAAAACAGCTATTTGTAAGTTTATTTCAGTTTATGGTATACATGGAAATATGTTAAGTTTACTTGATTGAAACCAAAAGAAAAAAAAAACTATCATTATTCTCTTCATTTAACAAGTTATAAGGGAATCTGAGAATAACTCTTGCAGCAATTACAAAATAAATGTAACTGATTTGTCAATGCCAAAAGCTAGAAGTAATCAATTTAGATCATTACAGTATGAAAGTCTACTAAGTAGTGAATTATCCAGCTCATTAATTTAGGATTTGGCTAGTGATGTGAGAACTTCACTAGTTATTAATACTCTCATTTGCATTTTGGTGAATATATAAATAACTTTCCATTAGAACTGATCTCTAAGATCTTGGAAAAACCATTCCTGGGCAAGATGGCCAAATAGAAACAGCTCCAGTCTGCGGCTCCCAGTGATATCAGTGCAGAAGGTGTGTGATGCCGGGAACTCTTGTCCAGCAAGAAGGTTCCAACCTGAGTGGGCAGTGCGCAGAAATAAAGGGAGACAAAAAGCAGGATCATGAGGGTTGAGAAGTCAGTGCTCAATAACAAGTTTATTTTTCAGCAGTTCAGTATTTATACATTTTCTGGGCATTCTCTTACATCAATGTTGCAATCAAGGGAAACATCATGTGCTCTAACCTATCAGGAACTACAAAGTAACGATCACCATCTGTGCTCTCAATGTTTATACAGAGTGCTCGTAAACATGTTTATGCTACCTCATTGTTTCTAGTGAAGTCCATCCATCTTGCGTTATCTTTTAACCCAGTTCTCCTTTCATCCTACTTATCTGATCTCGAGTTCCTTCTTTCTGGGGGCTCTGAAACTGGGCTCAACCTCCCATATTGTGAAACTCAACTTTGCAAGACTTCACACGGGAGGGCTCCCAAGAGAGTGATTTCTGTATTTCCAACTGAGGTACTTAGTTCATCTAATTGGGACTGATTAGGCAGTGGGTGAGCTCACAGAGGGCAAGCAGAAGCAGGGTCAGGTGTTGCCTCATCTGGAAAGCACAAGGAGTCAAGGAACTCCCTCCTCTAGCCAAGAGAAACCATGAGGGACTTTGCCATGAATGACAGTGCTATCCAGCCTAGATACTATGCTTTTCCCATGGTCTTCACAACCCACAGACCAGAAGATTCCCTCTTGTACCTATACCACCAGGGCCCTGAGTTTCAAGCACAAAAACTGGGTGGCCATTTTGGCAGAAACCTAGCTAGCTGCAGGAGTTTTATTTTTTACCCCAGTGGTGCCTAGACCCAGCAAGAAAGAACCATTTACTCCCCTGAAAAGGGGGCTGAAACCAGGGAGCCAAGTGGTCTTGCTCAGTGGATCCCACCCCAACAGAGACCAGCAAGCTAAGATCCACTGGCTTGAAATTCTCACTGCCAGCACAACAGTGTGGAGTAGACCTGGGATGCTCAAGTTTGGTGGGGACAGGGGTGTCTGCCATTACTGAGGCGGTTTTCCCCTTACAGTGTAAACAAAGCCACCATGAAATTCCAACAGGGCAGAGCCCACCACAGCACCAAAAAAGGCACTGTAGCCAGACTACCTCTCTAGATTCCTCCTCTCTGGTCAGGGCATCTCTGAAAGAAAGGCAGCAGCCCCAGTCAGGGGCTTATAGATAGAACTCCCATCTCTCTGGGACAGAGCAACTGGAGGAAGGGGCAGCTGTGGGTGCAGCTTCAGCACACTTAAATGTTTCTGCCTGCCAGCTCAGAAGAGAATAGTGGATCTCCCAGAACAGCACACAAGCTCTGTTAAGAGACAGACTGCCTCCTCAAGTGGGTCCCTGACCCTTGTGCCTCCTAACAGAAAGACACCACCCAGCAGGGGTTGATAGACACCTCATACAGGAGACCTCTGGCTGGCATCTAGCAGGTGCCCGTCTGGGACAAAGCTTCCAGAAGAAGGAGCAGGAAGCAATCTTTGCTATTCTGCAGCCTCCGCGGTGATACACAGGCAAACAGGATCTGGAGTGGACCTCCAGCAAACTCCAGCAGACACAGTAGACCTGTAGCAGAGGGGCCTGATGTTAGAAGGAAACGAACAAACAGAAAGCAATAGCATCAACATCAACGAAAAGGACGACCATGCGAAAATTCCATCCGAAGGTCACCAACAGCAAAGACCAAAATAGATAAATCCCTGAAGATGAGAAAAAAACAGCACAAAAAGGCTGAAAATTCCAAAAACCTCTTGCTCCTCCAAAGGATCACAACTCCTCACCAGCAAAGGAACTAAACTGGGCAGAGAATGAGTTTGACGAATTGGCAAAAGTAGGCTTCAGAAGGTGAATAATAACAAACTCCTCCGAGCTAAAGGAGCATGTTTTAACCCAATGCGAGGAAGCAAAGAACCTTGATAAAAGGTTAGAGGAATTGTTAACTGGAATAACCAATTTAGAGGAAAACATAATTGACCTGATGAAACTAAAAAATATAGCACGAAAACTTCATGAAGCATACACAAGTATCAATAGCCAAATCAATCAAGCAGAAAAAAGGATATCAGAGTTTGAAGATCAACTTAATGAAATAAAGAATAAAGACAAGATTCAAGAAAAAAGAATGAAAAGGTACGAACAAAGCCTTCAAGAAATATAGGACTACATGTAAAAACCAATCCTATATTTGGTTGGTGTACCTGAAAGTGACGGGGATAATGGAACCAAGCTGGAAAACACACTTCAGGATATTATCCAGGAGAACTTCCCCAAACTAGCAAGACAGTCCAACATTCAAATTCAGGAAATCCAGAGAACACCCCAGAGATACTCCTCGAGAAGAGCAGCCCAAAGACACATAATTGTCAGATTCACCAAGGTTGAAATGAAGGAAAAAATGTTAAGGGCAGCCAGAGAGAAAGACTGGTTTACCCACAAAGGGAAGCCCATTTGACTAACAGTGGATCTCTCAGCAGAAACATACAAGCCAGAAGAGAGTGGGGGCCAATATTCAACATTCTTAAAGAAACTAATTTTCAACCCAGAATTTTATATCCAGCCAAACTAAGCTTCATAAGTGAAGGAGAAATAAAATCCTTTACAGACAAGCAAATACCAAGGGACTTTGTCACCACCGGGCCAGCCTTACAAGAGCTCCTGAAAAAAGCACTAAATATAAAAAGGAGAAGCAAGTATCAGCCAGTACAAAGACAAACCAAAATGTAAAGATCATCAACACTATGAAGAAACTGCATCAACTAATGGGCAAAACAACCAGCTAGAACCATGACAGGATCAAATTCACACATAACAATATTAGCCTTAAATATAAATGGGCTAAATGCCCCAATCAAAAGACACAGACTGGCAAATTGGATAGAATCAAGACTCATCAGTGTGCTGTATTCAGAACCATCTCACATGCAAAGACACACATAGGCTCAAAATAAAGGGATGGAGGAAGATTTACCAAGCAATGGAAAGCGAAAAAAAAGTAGGGGCTGTAATCCTAGTCTCTGAAAAAACAGACTTTAAACCAACAAAGATCAAAGAAGAGAAAGGCCATTACATAATAGTAAAGGGATAAATGCAACAAGAAGAGCTAACTATCCTAAGTATATATGCACCCAATACAGAAGCACCCAGATATATAGAGCAAGTTCTTAATGACCTACAAAGAGACATAGACTGCCACACAATAATAGTGGGAGACTTTGGCACCCCACTGTCAATATTAGACAGATCAACAAAACAGAAAATAAACAAGGATATTCAGTACTTGAACTCAGCTCCAGAGCAAGCAGACCTAACAGATATCTACAGAACTCTCCACCACAAATCAACAGAATTTACATTCTTGTCAGCAACACATAGCACTTATTCTAAAATCACCCACATAATTGGAAGTAAAACACTCTTCAGCAAATGCAAAAGTATGGAAATTATAACAGTCTCTCATACCACAGTGCAATCAAATTGGAACTCAGGATTAAGAAACTCACTAAAAACCACACAACTGCATGGAAACTGAACAAACTGCTCCTGATGACTACTAGGTAAATAACAAAATTAAGGCAGAAATAAATAAGTTATTTGAAACCAATGAGAACAAAGACACAATGTACCAGAATCTCTGGGACACAGCTAAAATAGTGTTTACAGGGAAATTTATAGCACTAAATGCCCACAGGATAAAGTGGAAAAGATCTAAAATCAACATCCTAACATCACAATTAAAAGAACTAGAGAAGAAAGAGCAAGCAAATTCAAAAGCTAGCAGAAGACAAGAAATAACTAAGATCAGACCAGAACTGAAGGAGGTAGAGACATGAAAATCCCTTCAAAAAATCAATGAATCCAGGAGGTGATTTTTTGAAAAGATTAACAAAATAGATAGACCACTATCCAAACCAATAAAGAAGAAAAGAGAGAAGGATCAAATAAACACAATAAAAAATGATAAAGGGAATCACCACTGAACCCACAAAAATACAAATTACCATCAGAGAATACTATAAACACCTGTATGCATATAAACTAGAAAATCTAGACTAAATGGATAAATTCCTGGACACATACACCCTCCCAAGACTAAATCAGGTAGAAGTCAAATCCCTGAATAGACCAATAACAAGTTCTGAAGTTAAGGGAGTAATTAACACTACCAAAAAAAAAAAAAAAAAAAAAAAAGCCAAGGACCAGACAGACTCACAGCCAAATTCTACCAGAGGTACATAGAGGTGCATGTACTATTTCTTCTGAAACTATTTCAAACAATAGAAAAAGAGAGACTCCTCCCTAACTCATTTTATGAGGCCAGCATCATCCTGATATCAAAACCTGGCAAAGACTTAACACAAAAAGAAAGTTTTAGGCCAATATTCCTGATGAACATCAATGTGAAAATCCTCAATAAAATACTGGCAAACTGAATCCAGCAGCACATGAAAAAGCTTATCCACCATAACCAAGTCAACTTCAATCTGGTATGCAAGGCTGGTTCAACATACACAAATCAATAAATTTGATCCATCACACAAACAGAATCAATGACAAAAAACACACGACTATATCAATACATGCAGAAAAGGCCTTTGATAAAATTCAACATGGCTTCATTCTAAAAACTCTCAATAAAGTAGGTATTGATGGAATGTATCTCAAAATAATAAGAACTATTCATGACAAACCCACAGCCAATATCATAATGAATGGACAAAAGCTGGAAGGATTCCCTTTGAAAACCAACACAAAACAAAGATGCCTTCTCTCACCACTCCTATTCAACATAGAACCGGATGTTCTGGCCAGAGAAATTAGACGAGAAAGAAATAAAGAGTGTTCAAGTAGGAGGAGAGGAAGTCAAATTATCTCTGTTTGCGATGACATGATTGTATATTTAGAAAACCCAGCATCTCAGCCCAAAATTTCCTTAAACTGATAAGCAACATCAGTAAAGTCTCAGGATACAAAATCAATGTGCAAAAATCACAAGCATTCCCATACACCAATAATACACAAACAGAGCCAAATCATGAGTGAACTCCCATTCACAATTGCAACAAAGAGAATCAAATACCTAGGAATGCAACTTACAAAAGATGTGAAGGACCTCTTCAAGAACTACAAACCACTGCTCAAGGAAATAAGAGACAACATAAACAAATAAAAAAACATTTCATGCTCATGGATAGGAAGAATCAATATCGTGAAAGTGGCCACACTGCCCAAAGTAATTTATGGATACAATGCTATCTCTATCAAGCTACTATTGACTTTCTTCACAGAACTGGAAAAATACCACCTTAAATTTTATATGGAACCAAAAAAGAGCCTGTATAGCCAAGACAATCCTAAGCAAAAACAGCAAAGCTGGAGGCATCATGCTACCGGACTTCAAACTATGTATACCACAAGGCTATAGTAACAAAAATAGCATGGTACTGGTACCAAAACAGATACATAGACCAGTGGAACAAGACAGAGTCCTCAGAAATAATGCCACACATCTATAACCATCGGATCTTTGACAAACCTGACAAAAACAAGCAATGGGAAAAGGATGCCCTATTTAATGAATGGTGTTGGGGAAACTGGCTAGCCATATGCAGACTAAAACTGGACCCCTTCCTTACACCGTATGTAAATATTAATTCAAGATGGATTAAAGACTTAAATGTAAAACCTAAAACCATAAAAACCCTAGAAGAAAACCCAGGCAATACCATTCAGGACATAGGCATGGGCAAAGACTTCATGACTAAAACACCAAAAGCAATTGCAAAATTGACAAATGGGATCTAATTAAAATAGGAGCTTCTGCACAGCAAAAGAAACTATCATCAGAGTGAACAGACAATGATTGTATATTTAGAAAACCGCATCATCTCAGCCCCAAATCTCCTTAAACTGATAAGCAACTTCAGTAAAGTCTCAGGATAAAAAATCAATGTGCAAAAATCACAACCATTCTTATACACCAATAATAGACAAACAGAGAATCAAATCATGAGTGAACTGAATGAAAGAAAATTTTTGCAATCTGTCCATCTGACAAAGGGCTAATATCAAAAATCTACAAGGAACTTAAACAAATTTATAAGAGAAAAACAAATAATCCCATCAAAAAGTGGGTGGAGGATATGAACACTTTACAAAAGAAGATGTTTATACGGCTGAGAAACATTGAAAACAGCTCATTATCACTGTTTATTAGAGAAGTGAATGAGATACCATCTCATGCCAGTTAGAATGGCGATCATTAAAAAGTCAGGAAACAACAGATGCTGGAGAGGATGTGGAGAAATAGGAACGATTTTACACTGTTGGTGGGGGTGTAAATTACTTCATCTATTGTGGAAGACTGTGGCAATTCCTGAAGGATCTAGAACCAGAAATACCATTTGACCTAGCAGTCCCATTACTGGTTATACACCCAAAGAATTATAAATTATTCTGCAATAAAGACACGTGCACACATATGTTTATTGCAGCACTATTAATGATAGCAAAGACTTGGAACCAACCCAAATGACCATCAATGATAGACTGGATAAAGAGATTGTAGCACATATACACAATGGAATACTACGCAGCTATAAAAAATGAGTTCATGTCCTTTGCAGGGCTATGGGTGAAGCTGAAAACTATCATTCTCAGCAAACTGACACAAGAACAGAAAACCAAACACTGCATGTTCTCACTCATAAGTGGTAGTTGAATAACAAAAACATATGGGCACAGGGAAGGGAACATTACACACTGAGGCCTGTCAGGGGTTGGGGGAAAAGGGGAGAAATAACATTGGGAGAAATACCTAGTGTAGTCGATGGGTTGATGGATGCAGCAAACCACCATGGCACATGTATACCTATGTAATAAACCTGCATGTTCTGCACATGTACTCCAGTACTTAAAGTATAATAATAATTTAAAAACCTTATTCTGCCCATTGCAATATATCCAATAAAATCCAACACATTTCCTCTCTCTTGATTTTAAACTTTATCTCCTTGTACATTTTAGGTATTAAACCCTTATCAGATGTATGCTTTGAAAATATATTCTCTGATTCTGTAGTGTCTCTTCACACTGGTTTTTATTTTGTGTGTGTGTGTGTGTGTGTGTGTGTTTTTTAATTTTGCTGTGCAGAAGCTTTGTAATTTGGTGTAATCCCATTTGTCTATTTTTGCTTTTGCTGCCAATGTTTTTGGGGTCCTATTCAAAACAAATCTTTGTTCAGACCAATGTCATGGAGCTTTTCTTTTCTGTTTTTTATAATAGTTTTAGAGTTTCAGGTCTTAAATAATCCGTTTTGAGTGGATTTTTGTATATGGTGTGATAAGAAAGTCTAATTTCGTTTTTCTGCATGTGGATATTCAGTTTTCTCAATGCCCGTTATTGAAGAGACTATCCTTTCCACATTGAGTGTTCTTGGCATTGTAGCATCCAGAATATATAAGGAATTCAAACAACTCAATAATAAGAAAACAAATAATCTGATTTGAAAATGGGCTAAGGACCTGAATAAACATTTCTCAAAAGATGTATAAATGGCCAACAAGTATTTTTAAAAAATGCTCAACATTCCTAATGATCAGGGAAATGCAAATTAAAGCCACAGTGAAATGTCTCATATCTGTTATCATTGCAACTACCGACGAGATGGATGCTAACTCTTTTTGGTGAGGATGAGAAAAGGGAATCTTTGTACATTGTTGGTGGGAATGTGAATTAGTACATGCTGGAAAACAGCATGAACATTCCTCAAAAAATTGAAAATAAAACTACCATGCGATCCAGCAGTTCCACTACTGGATATATACCCGAAGGAAATAAAATTAGTATGTTGAAGAGATCTCTGCATTGCCATGTTCATTTCATGACAACATTATCTACAAGACATGGAATTAAGTATTTGTCATCAGATGAATGAACAAAAAGAAAGTGCTGTCATTTAAAACAACATGGATTAACCTGGAGAACACTGAAGGAAGACAAACACCACATGATCTCACTTATATACGGAGTGTAAAAAAGTTCCAAGTCATATGAATGGAGAGTAAACCAGTAATTACCAGGGGCTGGAGGATGGAGGATAGACGATCATAAGTCAGCAACTACCTCTTTTTCACAGCCCTCTTTGCCTTCTCATTAGTGATCAGTTCTTTCATAGAGCTCATGTATAGAAGAGAGGGGATGGTGCATTAGTTTTAAAAAAAAGATGGGAGAAATTGATCTGTTCACTTCTCATTTAAATATGCAGCTGCTCCAAGGTTGCAGGAACCTTGCAAGGCTGAAGGAACTCAAACTTTGCTCTTTCAGAGAAAGCTGATGCTGACATTTTCATGTGACACATTAGAGGATCTGCACCCTTCCTAAGCCTCCTGCTGTTGGTTTATAGAGACTCCACTGTGTCCACCAACCCTGTACTGGACCTCAGAGCGCAGTTCACTCCATAGCTTCTGGGTGGAGTTGTCATTTAGAAAACTTAAGAAAAGAGGTGACTGTCGTCTCTGTATTTGACGAAAAGAGAGGGAGCAGGGCAAGAGGGGGGAAAAACAGGAAGAGTGTGACTTTGAATTTAGCAGCCAAAGAATGTAATCTACTTTTGTTCTCAGATGTGAGAAATCTCCTTTTGACACTTCCAACTTAGCCTTGGACAAGGTGCTAATCATGAGCTATGTCAAGAGCAAAGAAAAAGACATCTCTACATCACATTTTATATCACTAAGTACATATAATAGTGGTGAGGAAATTACGTCTTTTTCAGAACCTTCCTAGTAAATTCTGCCACATGAAATCAATTTTAAAACTTTGTTTATTTAGTGCCTACTACATATCAAGCATCGTATAAAATTTTAGCAAATATTATTGCATTTAAAATTTAAGGCAGTTACTGAGACAGATATTTTATTCTCATTTTACACATGAAACAGCATCAAAGAAGAATAATTGTAGCTTATTCAAAGTCATGTAGGTAGTAAGCACTGGGTATGAGTTGCATATTCTCTATCTCTTCCCCTCTTCTCTCCCTATCTCTCTGTTCCTTCCTCCCTTTCTTGCTCTTCTTAATATACGTCCAAAGCTTCTGAGTTGTGTCATTTTGTCCTAATGTGCATACCAAATTCTTTTGCAGTGTTAGTAAAGTAGTGTCACCATGAAATTATAACAAACTCAGATGAGGCTGCCATTTGACCAAGTAAGACTTCAAATCAAGGACACAGACAGATGGCCAGCAAGCAGAATTTGGTCTGAAGACCTGCCCTGTTTTAGGAACATGATGCTTCCTTTGATTTTTTAATGCTTTTAGGCAGGTTGTGCACTTGCCAGTTTTTACATTCTACCACTCCCTTCTGATTCACACTCACATTCCCCACAAACCCTCTTCCAGCACAGCTTCTGAAGGCATTTGAGCTTGGAACCCCTGCTTACAATCAGTTATGGCAACTAGTGGTCCTTTACTTTGTCTGACTTAAAATCATTTTCTATTCCTACTGAGAAAACAAGCTTTCATTTGGAAGAGAATATGGTAAGTCTAAGAAAGAAATACACAAAGAGGCATCTCAAATAAAGGTTAAGGTAGGGAGAATTTAGACTTAAAACCGAAAACCAACGTAGCTTCCTAAATAAGAACAACTGAGTAAAAGTGAACACTACATTAGCTATCAAAGGTTAAATCTGTAACCAAGTCACAAACATCAAAGAAAAGCATCACAACTATAATAAAATTATTAATCTGATCTTACCTTTGTTTGGTGTAAGACGTGGGGTGTCCTAATATCTAGATCTATCTCTGCATGAGAGCTCAGATTCATGTGCAAGAATAATTCAAATCTTCCAGCAGATTAAACCAGATGTAAGCAACATCCTCTGTCTACATTTGGAGTGCAACAGCCCTGCTTACAGTGACGTCTGGTTAAACCTCTGACCCGATGACTGAGAGAACTCTTCAGATGCTGAGTATCTCTCAACATGCAGGAGCTAGACCATATGCAGCAAGATCGTTTGCTAAAACACAGATTCCTAGTTTCGCCAGGCCATTTTGATTGGAGTCTCAAAGTGTGATTCTGGACTATGCTTTTTAGCAAATGCCATGATATAATTTTATGATCACTTAAACTTGGAAACCACTAATTTAGATTTATGCTGTAGTTCCTCCTACCTCATCTCATTCCCATCCTTATTGGAACACTAGTTTTTTTTTTATTATTATTGTTATACTTTAAGTTCTGGGGTGCATGTGCAGATGATGCAGGTTTGCTACTCAGGTATACACGTGCCATGGTGGTGGTTTCCTGCACCCATCGCCCATCATCTACTTTAGGTATTTCTTCTAATGCTATCCCTCCCCAATCCCCTCACCCCCTGCTATCCTCCTGTAGCCCCTCAATCCCCAGGCCCTGGTATGTGATTTCCCCTCCCTGTGTCCATGGGAACACTAGTTTTTTCCAGATTCCTCTTATTTAGCTGAATCTCAGGTATACACTCTTTGTGGCTGGTTCTATCTTGTTGCTGCTCAATCTTTAGCATAATAACATAGTTATATTTTGTAACTCCTTATAGTCTCCATTCTCTGGACTCTTACTGAAGTAACTAACTGCCCTGTTAAGTTGTCAGGAACAGTAACTACGAGTCTAGAAGATACAAACTGGGTTTCTTTAAATAGCTATTCCTTATGAAATGGTGGAAGAAAACAATTTCCAAACTAAACAAAGGAAAGTCATTTGACAAATAAAATAGATCAGGCACAGACACTAAATAAATAGTTTGCTCACCTCTGAGAAAACAATACAACAACTGGATTGGGTTTTGTTCCTGCCAACTTTTAAATCTTTATAAATAGTAATTCATTTTATGGTTTACTCCATTGAATACCTGCAATAAACAAGCAAACTGTAGCATTACATTTGCCTGGCTTTCCTATCATGGCCATAGAATAAATGAGCTGTTGGGCTGCCATGTATATATATCTTTCTAAAATAGATTGAAAATTTATGTAAATAATTCTGTCTCCCAAGCTTAGGCAGCATGTAAAGATGCTTGAGAATGATCACAATAATGCAAAATTCATGACAACTCATTTGCTGTAATAGCAACTCTGAGTCACAATGAAGAATTTAAAGATACCTATGAGAAACAATTTCTGTAAGAGAGTAACCTATGAGTACAAAACGTTTAAAGTAACAAAGTTCTCTGCTAACTTCAATAGCATAAGCGCAATGCTGTCACTCCCTCCTAGGCAGCCAATTGTAATGCAGGCCTCTCCGGAGATCTGAAATACACTGAGTTTACTAAACATGGCATTTTGTGAAAGTCTCAGAATTGTGGAGAATCCCCAATGGCAGTGAAAAGGTTGTTTATTTTACCAAAGTCACATCCCATTAGAACACATACCATTCCACATCAGTTGAACAAATACTGATTCTGCAAACAAAACAAATAATGATAAAAAATGACAGTAGGTAGAGAAGCAAAATATTTCATTTAAAGAATAGGATTCAGCTCTTTTAGAGAGTAACTTGAAAGGAGTATTCAGATTTTAGATTCATATGTCTTTCGATTACATAATTCTGTTTGAAATGTACTAGCACTATGGAATAACAGATCAATTAAAGATGCATATATAAGATACATAGCCATTTACTTCCGCATGATTTCCAATAAATACTCCTTGAAACATTTTAAACTTCCGTCAACACAAAATAGTTTAAATGAAGTATGGTACGGACCAGGCTCAATGGGTCACACCTGTAATCCCAGCACTTCGGGAGGCTGAGGCTGGTGGATCACTCGAGGTCAGGAGTTCAAGACCAGCCTGACCAACATGGCAAAACCCTATCTCTACTAAAAACACAAAAATTAGCCCGCAGTGGTGGTAGGTGCCTATAATCCTAACTACTGGGTGGGCTGAGACAGGAGAATCACTTGAACCTGGGAGGCAGAAGTTACAGTGAGCTGAGTTCACGCCATTGCACTCCAGCCTGGGCAACAGAGTGAGACTTCACCTCAAAAAAACAAAGTGTGGTACATATTGTGTGTAGCCTTAAAAAGAAAAAAAAGAAAAAAAGAACTTTACATGTATTGATTGGAAAGATATCCACCAAATAAGAAAAGTTCATTGCAAAGTATTACTATATTGCTTATACTTGTGGATAAAAGAATTATATACATATGTGTATAATGCCTACATATGTATTTAAAATGGCTTAAAAGAGTTACCCATGATTATCTCTGGAGTTGGAAATTAGGGACCTGAAAGGAGCTTTCACTCACCATTTCACATATTCTATATTATCTGTGTGTGAGTGTGTGTGTGTGTGTGTGTGTGTGTGTTTACTATTAGCCTGTATCAATTTGAAATACAATTAAGGGTCAAAAATTTTTATATCACACAGTGTGGGTAATGGTATACAACTCCTCATACAATTTTAAGGAAAGTGTTCATCAGTAACAGCTCCATGGGAGAAAATTTTGTAGTAGCTTTCAAAATTAAAATGCAGCCTTCCATATGGCTGGACATCGTGGCTCGTGCTTGTAATCCCAACACTTTAGGTGGCCAAGGTGAGAGGATCACTTGAGACTAGGAGTTTGAGACCAGCCTGGGCAACATGGCAAGACTCCATATCTGCAAAAAATTAAAAATATTAGCCAGGTGTGATGACACATGCCTGTAGTCCTGGCTATTCAGAAGACTGAGACCAGGAGATCGAGGCTGCAGTGAGCTGTGTCCATGCCACTACCTTTTAACATGGGCAACAGAGCAAGACTCTGTCTTGAAAACATAAAGATAAAAATAATAAAATGCGTATGTTATTCAATCTAGCATTTTCTTCTCTAGAACTTTATCTTACAGCTGTATTGACACATGCACCCAGGAGGTAGAGGCTGCAGTGAGTGGAGATCCTGAGTGACAATAGTCATTCAGTATTATAAATAAGAGCAAAAATGGGAATCTACCCAACGGTCCTTCAAATGTACATAAACAAATGAACTACTACGTAATTGTTAAAAAGAATCAAATAGTTCATTTGTGTACTTAAAATAATCATCAACATATATTAGATACAAAAAGTAAGCTCAATGAAATCTTACCATTTGTATTAATAGAAAAAGTTATAAATGCTCGTATGTTTCTAAATACATAGAAGAATTCATGAAAGAAGTATTAAAAAGATTGGAAATTAGTTTCCTCTGGAGATCTAGTTAAAGAATGAAGGAGACTTAATTTTACTGTATATCCTTCCATCCCTTCCAAATTGTGTACCATGTTTCTATGACTCAAAAAACTAATTTAAACAAATGTTTCATAAGAAACTTTACATAGCAGCCACAGATTTTTATTTCATTTCAATAATAAGATAACCTTCCTTCCTTCCTTCCTTCTTTCCTTCTTTCCTTCCTTCCTTCCTTCCATAAACATTTATCAAGAACTTATCACATTCCAAGCACAGTTCTAGGTCCTTAGGATATACTATGCAATAAAACAAAGTCTCTGTCCTTCTGAAGCTTACATTGGTGGGGGAGGGTGCAGGGCAGAGATTAACAATAACAGATATGTAATAAATAATATACTAGATGGTATATAGTATAGTAGAAGGTGATAAGTATCATGGGAGGAAGAAGAGTAGATTAGGGTCAGGGTATAGGAAATGCAGGGGTCAAGGCTGATGGACAGTTTGCAGTATTCAATAAGGTAGGTGAGGAGGTGTCATTGAGAAGGTGAGACTGGAGCAAAGATTTGAAGAAGGTAGATATCTGGTGGGTGTCTAGAGAAAGAGCAAGTTAGGAAAAAAAAAAAAAGCTCAAGCAAAACTCTTAATATAGAAAGGTGCCTGGCACATTCAAGAAGCAGGAAGGCCAGTGGGGCTGGTGTGGAATGATTGAAAGAAAGTAGGAGATGAGATTAGAGAAATACAAAGGATTGCTTCCTCTAGGCTAGGACTTGTATGGCATTGTAAGAACTTCATCTTTACTCAAAGGGAAACAGAACTATTGTAGAGTTTGAGAAGAGGCATGACATAATTTGGCTTACTTTTCCAAGGATCACTCCAACAGCTGCTTTAAAAGTAGATGGTATCATATGAAGTTTAAGGTGGTTTTTTCCAGTTCTGCGAAGAAGGTCATTGGTAGCTTGATAGGGATAGCGTTGCATCTGTAAATTACTTTGGGCAGTATGGCCGTTTTCACGATATTGATTCTTCATAGCCATGAACATGGAATATTTCTCCATCTGTTTGTGTCCTCTCTTATTTCATTGAGCAGCGGTTTGTAGTTCTCCTTGAAGAGGTCCTTTACTTTCCTTGTTAGTTGTATTCCTAGGTATTTTATTCTCTTTGTAGCAATTGTGAATGGCAGTTGGTTCTTGATTTGGCTCTCTTTAAGTCTGTTATTGGTGTATAGG